>APFE030959027.1:0-34355 GCA_000404065.3 Pinus taeda
GAGGGTATGTGTGGAGTTGTTCTGCTTAAAACTCATATATAACTCCTGGAAATCCATTGTGATTGGCCCCAGAGTGCGAAGCCATTCAGCCCCTAGGACAATGTCGCACCCACCCATGTGTATTGCAAACATGTGGGTCTTCAACTGATAATCCCCCATTTGAAGTTTGACATTTTCATAGCGGCCTTCACACTTCATTGTGCCCCCATCCGCAATTTGGACTTGGAAGTTAGAAACTGCTCATACAAAACAATGCACTGCTTCTGTGACTTTTTTATGGATGAAATTATGTGTACTTCCACTATCAATCAGGACTACTACTGGGTAATGTTTAATAAAACCTATGATTTGAAGAGTTTGAGGTGAAGAAATCCCTGCCAGAGCATGCAGTGAAATAACTTGTTCGTCAGGGACATTGTCATTTTGGCTATCTTCTTCTACCGCCTCAGGTTCCTCAAGTGGTGGATCTTCCTCTGATGAGCTGTAATGAGTGGCATCAATTTGAAAAATTTTGGGCTCCTTACATTTGTGACCTGGGGAGTATTTTTCATCACAGTAGTAACATAATCCCTCCTTTCTTCTTTCGACCATTTCTACTGGTGACACCTTTTGAACCTTAAGTGTTTGAGTCTTGCTATGAGCCTGTGTGGTGCGACCCTTGGCGGTGAAATTTGGGCGGGTGGCCAGGGCTGCTAACGCACATTCCACGTTATGAGCTACCTTGCAAGCCTCAATTCATGTGGGAGGGTGGTGCAGTTGGACGTGGGCTTTTATGGCCTCTTTAAGACCGCTGATAAAACATTCCGTGTAGAACACATCTGAGAGACCCCTAGTGTAGAAGGCTAAGGCTTCAAAGGCTGTAATATATTCATCCACTGTGCCCGTCTGTCGGAGCTTAGTAAGACGACCCAAAAAATCAGATTCATGTTCAAAGCGGTATGTAAGAGCTTTTTTGAATTTGTCCCGAGTCCTAAAAGCTGTATTGCAACGTTGATGCCATTCCCACCATTGCCACCTTTCATTATCCAAGTACATGCTACCCACCATAAGCTGAGTCTCATCATCTAGGATGTTATTCAAATTGAAATACTGCTCCATTTATGCTATCCATGCCGTTGGGTGAGAACCATCAAATTTATGCATATCCAATTTGGGAGGTCTCGGACGGGATTGTTTTTTTTGGGAGCCCTGGAGATGAGGAGAAGGACTAGAATCACCCTCACTGTGTCCATTTCCAATATTCTCTTCCTCATGGGCTACCTCCTTGCCCTTATGGATTGTGTTTGGGACTAATACTGTTAGATTGTCAAGCTGAAATTGGATGGATTGCAAGATTTGTTCAAGATTGTCCATCCTCTCATTGGCCATCGCTTGGGCTCTAGTTGCTACAATGCACCGACCTTATGCTTCTTAAAATTTGGGACCGCCAAAAAACGTTTTCACTAAGAATTGAATGGTACCACTGTGCTCAACTCGTCTTCCTGATTCTGATGGGCTAGATCACCAATAAGCGCCCCGGGAGAATACTGCAGTCGCCGAATCCTCAAAATGCTAATGCTGCCAAAAGTCTTGCGCAAATCATGCTCCGGTATAGGAACACCACACAACTACTTAGATCAGGTGGATCTGAGAGATCTGAATGGTGGAATAGATTGTTGCTATGGATTTGAAGGATCTAATAGATTAGGCTGATGTCTGCGAGCGGATCTAGCCGAGATGATGCGTGATCCCAAGATAAAGGGAGCTATGGTCTCGAGGAGTGTCAGGTGCTACAGATCGCAATATACATAAGGGTCTGACATTAGTACTCGGCCCAATGTTTCAGGGCTCTAACTAAGGAGTATCAACCGTACCCTTAGTCGTACAACCTGACTACCCTATCGTACGGGCGAGTAATCTCTCCGAGTGCTATTGTCGGTGTACTGTAGGAGCAAGACGGCCGACGGTTTATCTATGGCTAGGTTGCAGAGGAGCTAGGGGGCTTCCGATATACCCAGAAGGTACGTGGAAGACAGTCTGTACACAGTTCTATCTAATGCACTACTACTCGAAGGGGTACCCACAGGGGTTGCAAGGGAGTCCAACAAGTGTGACCACCTCTTGGATTTCTTGCGTGCATGCCTCCCCAAATCCGCAGGTTTATGCGCTCAACGACAGATCCCGTGGTTTAAAGACGCCGGAACACGTCTCTAGCCAAAAAAAAAATTGCTAAGAAATGCAGATCCCATCGGCCCTGGAAAGAGCTCTGATACCACTTGTTATGCTTTTAACCTGCAAAAGATACCCAAATACAGAATATGCGAAGAAAAATACCCAGAACATAGAATAGTGAGAGTCAATAGCAAATACTTTATTATTCAGAAGCAATGTTCACTGGCCTCTTCGAGGGGGCAACCTCCAATAGAGCAGAGCTCAATTCAAAAATAAGAGACACGATTCTCCTCGCAGGGAGTCTCTATCCTTTATATATGACTCATACACGTAATACCATGGATCAATACCATGGATTTTATTAATACCATCTACCTAATACTAGGCCATTTGCAACTAATTGTGGTCCCGTAATAAAGAGTGGGTTAACCAATTACAATTAATAATATGGGCTTTATTGACTCTTTATTATGATGTGATCCCACTACATAAATAAGGGGGTTAGGGTGGGACCCTAACACTATAAATCTAAAGCTCCTGATAAAGGAAAGGGATCTGATGATTCTCCTTCTGTAGAGGTGAAAACCACATCAGATGAAGGTGGGGATGTGTACTTGGCTTCTTCAAGTACACATGTAGATCATGAGGCATGGTTGATTGACTCGGGTGCATCTTTTCACTCCAATCCCCATAAAGAGTGGTTCTGTGAGTATGAGAAATATGATGGTGGTGATGTCTTCTTAGGGGATGATAGGAAGGCTAGAATCGTTGGTCGCGGAAAATTAAAGTTGAAGTTGCAAGGTGGAAGGGTTAGAACACTTCTGGGTGTTCTACATATTCCTGCATTTGCTAGAAATATGATTTCTATAAGCAAGCTAGATGATGTAGGTGTAAAAATAGTGTTCGAGAAGGATACCTACAGGATGGTTCGGGAAGCACTGGTATTGATGCATGGAGTTCAGATTGGAACTTTGTACAAGCTGCAAGGTAGCACTATTGTTGATGGGTGCAACAGTTTTGTGGTTCCTGAAAGTGGAGCAGAAAATCTAGTGGTCTCTGGGGAGAAGACCATGTTGTGGCATCAAAAGTTTGGACATATTAGAGAGAAGGGCCTTTGAATACTTCATGGTAAAGGTATGGTAGAAGGTATGAGTAATAGCTCTCTGGATTTTGATTTCTGTGAAAATTGTGTATATGGGAAGCAGAATCGGGTGAGTTTCCCCTCTAGTGGTAAGAAGGCAAAACATATATTAGAGCTTGTGCATAGTGATGTGTTTGGACCCGTGAAGGTTCCATAACTGGGTAAGTCTGTGTACTATGTATCATTTATAGATGACTTCTCAAGGAATACATGGATATATTTCCTTAAGAAGAAATCTGAAGTCTTTTATAGGTTTAAAGAATTTAAGGCTCTGGTGGAAAATCAAACAGAGAAGAAGATAAAGGTGTTGAGGACAGATAATGGTGGAGAATTCTACAGCAAGGAATTTGAATAATCCTATAAGAAGTGTGGTATAGCACGGCAGAAGACTACTCCATATACACCTCAGCAAAATGGAGTCACGGAAAGAATGAACAAGATGTTGATGGAGAGGGCAAGAAGCATGCTCAGTGGTGGCAGGGTAGGACAGGAATTCTGGGCAGAGGCGGTGGATACTACATGTTACCTGGTCAACATGCCACCTTCATCAGCGTTGGAGGATAAGACTCCACAAGAAGTATGGACTGGTAAGAAACCATTTCTTTCACATCTGAGGGTATTTGGATGTGATGCATATGTACATGTTCCAAAGGAGAAATGAACCAAGTTGGATAGTAAATCTGAAAAGTGCATTTTTATTGGGTATAAGGATGGTTTAAAGGGTTATAAGCTTTGGAACCTAGTCACACGGAAGGTTGTGTACAATCGATCTTTTGTGTTCAGAGAGGTGAAAGATGTTATTAAACATGAAGTCCAACCAAAGGAACCTGTGAAGATAGAGTTTGAACTAAAGGAGGAAGAATCAGACTCTATAGCAGAGGAGGAATCAAAAGATGATGAGCCACAAACTCCGGCTGTGAGAAGATCAGTTCGAGAAAGAAAGCAGCCAGAAAGGTATAGTCCATCTGCTTTCTGTTCAAATTTTGCTTTGTCTGTTACTGATGATGATACCAGAATTGTGAAGGAAGCAGTGGATACAAAGGATGGAAAACTTTGGAAAGAGGCCATGGTTGATGAAATGGCATCTTTGCGCAAAAATAAGGCTTGGGATCTGGTGGAGTTGGCGGCTGGAAGGAAACCCATCGGCAGCAAATGGGGGTTCAAGAAGAAGACAAATGCAGAAGAGAAGGTGGAGAAATACAAAGCTCGATTGGTAGCAAAAGGTTATTCCCAGGTGCCGGGAATTGATTTTGGTGATATTTTTTCTCCTGTTGCCAAGGTAACTTATCAGATTACTTTTATCTGTTGATGCTACTTTTGATTTTGAGGTAGAACAGATGGATGTGAAGATAACATTTCTTCACGGGGATTTGGAAGAGGAAATCTACATGAAGCAACTGAAGGCTTTGCAGTGAAGGGTAAGAAAGAACTGGTATGCAAGTTAAAGAAGTCTCTGTATGGGTTAAAACAGTCACCAAGGATGTGGTATCAGAAATTTGATACATTTATACGGGGACTTGTCTTCACCAGAAGCAAAGCAGATCATTGTGTGTATTTTAAATTAATTGGTGACCGTGTTATTTAACTGGTCTTGTATGTGGATGATATGTTGTTGGTTGGAAATGACAAAGAAATTATCCAGGATTTGAAGACCCAATTGTCCTCCAAATTCGACATGAAAGATCTTGGTGCTGCAAACTATATTTTGGGCATGGAAATTAAAAGAGACCAGAAAAAGAGAAAGCTCTGGTTAAACCAGAGGAAGTATGTCGAGACAATACTGCAGAGGTTTAATATGCAGGATAGTAAACTGGTGAAGGTTCCTATTCTTGTAGGTGTGAGGTTATCTACTGAACAGTTCCCCAAGGCACAAGAAGAGGAAGAGGGCATGTCCCATGTTCCATATGCAAGTGCAGTTGGTAGCTTGATGTATGCAATGGTCTGCACTAGACTAGACATTGGAACTAGACATTGCACATGTAGTGGGAGTATTGAACAGGTTTATGTCAAAACTAGGCAAGGAGCACTAGACAACAGTGAAGCGGGTTTTCAGATATTTGCGTGACACTAGTGATTATGGTTTGTGCTACCAAGGAAGACCAGGATTGGACAAAGTGTTGGATATTCATGGCTTTGTTGATGCAAATTGGGCTGGAGATTTGGATCAGAGAAGATCTACAAGTGGGTATGTGTTAAACCTATTTAGAGGTGCAGTCAGTTGGATGAGTAAGAAACAATTTGTAGTGGCACTATCAACTACAGAGGTAGAATACATGGCAACCACTCATACAAGCAAGGAAGTAGTTTGGTTGTAGAGATTGTGTTCAAGTATGGGGTTAGTACATGGAGCTATGAGGATAGACTGTGATAGCCAAAGTGCAATTTTCTTGGCAAAGAACCCTGCATATCATTTAAAGGCAAAGCACATTGATGTTCAGTATCACTTTGTGAGGGATATGATAGAAGACAAAAAGGTGTTTCTGGTAAAGTTGGACACTTTGAAGAATACTGTAGAGGCATTGAAAATATTTGTGAGCTCTGAGAAGTTCTCTTGGTGTAGAGGAACAATGGGTGTTACAAGGCTGGATAAATGACTAAGCTCTCTTATGGCCCCCTATGGAAAGAAAACAACAAGTGGGGAATGTTGGATTATGTTATATTCTTTCCACGACTAGCCCACGTAGTTAAATGGGGGGTTAGAAGGGGGGCAGAGCGCCCCCCCCCCCCCCCCCCCCTCGTTGTGTCGATTGCATAGCAGGGAGGTCACAAGGGGTTTGAGATGTGCGGGTATCCCCTGTCTATGGGGTCTAGGGCAGTGCCCCAGGAAATTTTGTTTTTGGACCCTATATTAGGTTGCGTGAACCTACGTATGGTTTTGTGCATGATTTTCGCACACGGTTTTGGACGTGATGGTTTTCGGTCCATGGTTTTGGACACGATGGTTTTCGGTCCATGGTAATGGATGCTTCGGCATGTATAAATATGTATCGTAACATTGAAAGGAACATAATGAAAAATCAAGCTGGTAGTGCCGATTTTGGGATCCAGGGGAAAATCTTTGTGTATATGTGTTTTATGTGTTATGCTCTTACATTGTTTATTTTCTGTGTTTTAGAATTCGTATGCAGGTAATTTCTGTATGGGGTTAAAACCTACAATACCCTGTTTTTCTGTTTGTATCTGATTTATGAAGCAAGTGTATGACATGGATGGTGATCTAAGATTGAGACATATATACCCATGGATTCTCATGGTCATGCAGAATAGATGGTTAATTATGATTTATGGATGATACATGATTTGTGTGATTATATATGTCTAATATTGTACTAAGCAGGATGTGGTAGGGTACCTTGTCATTTTCCAACAGGGATGTTCAATTATGAATGATTGTGGAAGTCATTTCTTCAAAACCAAAATGAACAAGGCCTTACCAGTGAACCATCAGATGGGTTAAAGCTCACAATCAGTACCATAAGGAGAAACGCAAAGTTTCAAAGAAGATTAGATGAGAGGTCATGGAAATTAGGGCGTGGAGTCCTAAATCCAAGAAAGATAAAGACGTGGAGTCTTATATATGTAGGGTGCAAAGTCTTGAATATTTAAAAAGATCAAGTTGTGGAATCTTGGTTCTTTGGAGTAGATTAGGGCGTGGAGTCCTCAATGTACTAAGGCATGGAGATGCATGAAATAGGGGTGCAGAATCCTTATTCTCCAGAATAAAAATACCACTCATGGATGAATTTCCTTAAATAAAATTTCATTCTCACAATTCTGGAATGACTTTCTAACAATAGAAAGTCATGTCCAACATCTCAAGCATGACTTTCCAAAAATATTAAATGACCTTGCATAAATTGGTAATCAAGCGGAGTTGAAGAAAAACGACTTAACTTATCATTAATCAACCCTAATAGTTCAATCTTGATTGAATCTTCAATATTATTAATATTATTATTATCTTTTATGAGACTTTGATATTATTATTAAAAAGGAATTACAAGTCAATTTTATCTCCTCAATCAATTCACACATCTTCTTCATGACTCTCATGGCTCTATGTAACTCTCTCTCTCTCTCTCTCTCTCTCTCTCTCTCTCTCTCTTTTAAATAATTCATTATACTCTATTTTATGCACTGATCAAAGAATGACATATTCGTTTTCATTCATTAAAAATATGTCATAAAATATTCCTCTTACGCTCTCGTTAATGCATATGTTACACTCTACTTAACTAAGACATGCATACCTCTCCTTAATGACATAAGTTACACTCCTCTAAATGGAATCCAATGCATGCACATTGCTCCTCCTTTATGACAAGAATTGGTTGCTCCCCCTATATATGAATCTCATGTATTCTCACTTGGGGGATTATGAGGCCAAGAGTGGAAGAGACTTGAGGAAAATAGTGAGAGAGAGAGAGAGATATGGAGAGTAACCAATTGCTTCCATAATAAATCTTAAATTATTATTAAAATCCTAAGATCTCTAGCTATTGAGGTTGGCCATGAGTGGTATTGAGAGGAAGTGAAAACTTGCTTCCTTAGTTTTCCTTGCAAATCTCTCTATTGTTGTCTTTTGGTACTGCTTATGAGCTTTTGCAACTCGGGGGTTCGAGGGGGAGAAGTTCTTCTTGGATATGGTTGGGAGGAAAATCGGGTGGCTCACAATGAGTTGGTAAGGATATTGGAGTTGGAGCATACTCTCATTGGAGTTGGAGCATACTCCCATTTTTTTTTAGTTGTATAAATTCACTGCCAGATATGTTGACAACATTATATTGTGTTTATTTTTGTAGTTCATTACATGTTTTTTCTTATTTGGTTGTTGACTGAAACTTAGATGTATATCAGATGCTGCACAGTAAATGTTGAAGGAATTTTGCAATAAATTTAGTTTATTTTATGTATTTTTTTTTTGTACAGATTCATTGCCAGTTAATTTACATCATGTCTTAATGGTTGAAGCATTCAGGCTTCCATGAGTTTTATAAAAAATTGTTAATAGCATAAATTTGGTTTTTCTGTCTATTTTTACAGTTGTAAATAAGTTTGCATAGTATATGTTTGAAAAAAGGGATAAATGAGATAGTAGGAATTTGTTTTTGGTTGTGGTTATAAATAATCACATTTCTGGGCATTTCTGTTTCGATTCATTTTAACTTCAGGGGGTATCTGTACCTTATGGACATGTCACCCCAACTTTGATTTCAAAAAGCAGAGTTTTAGAGTCTGCTTCTGTAATAGGCTATATTTTACAGATTTGTTGCTGCTGCCTGGTGGCTTTTCTTGCTATTTTTTTTTTGTTTAGCTGTGATTTACCTGGTAAGCCATTTTTATGAAACTAGTATGTTATATAAACTTGGAATTCTTATTTTAAGGTCTTAGTGGTTAATAATTTGATAGTTTAAATAACTTGTGACTGCTTGGTTCATAGTTTAATAGCTAGCAGCTTGTTTTGTGACTGCTAATCATTGTTCAAAATTCTCCAATGGTTGTAGCTACATCACTGCAAGCTATTTGTAAAAATTCTTAAATATTTATAGTCATTATGTGCCTAAATTTTTGTATATGCAACAATCAAGATGGATGACAATTCTACTTATGTATTAGGTTCACTTATTGGCATTACTGACAATGAAAAATAAGTTATGTATTCTTAGATTCGTGTTAGTTAATTTTGGTGAAATCGCCTTAAGGGTTATGGTTGTAAGTGTTTGACAAAATGCCTCAATGGTTGTACATCTCATGCTTGCAGAATGTTTGACATCTATGAATTGTCTATAGATATGACTAAGTGAATTTAGGATTTGCAACAAAGGTGTCTTCATAAATATCTCCAAGAATAAGCATGATGATTCCACTGAATTAAAAATCCAAGGAAGGAAAATTGGGTAGGTGAATTGTTGTAATTGTTAGCTCACATATGAATTCATAATAATTGGAAACCACTCCTTTAGAAGTTGAATTATCTTGTTTTTATTCCCTTGGTTTTTTCAAAGAATTCATAGGCATATTATCTAGAACAAAATCAAATTAGTCACTCTTAAACACTTTTAATTGCAAAAGAACGAACAATTAGCTTATTGGAAATTGTGGTTTGTAAAGATTGATATTGTTGAATTGAGGCTTCTGTGATCCATATCAAGCTTATGAGAAGAGTCTTCAGTGAAAATCACATCATAATTCATTTGTCGACGCGTTTCGAACCAACGAGTGTGGTTCATCGTCAGGACGAGTTGAAGAAACATATCATAGTTGCATGTTAAATAGAGAGAGAAGGTCCTCAAATGGTCCTGACGATGAACCACACTCGTTGGTTTGAAATGCATCGAAAAATGAATTATGATGTGATTTTCACCGAAGACTCTTCTCATAAACTTGATATGGTTCACAGAAGCCTCAATTTAACAATTACTTCCCTGCATGGAAAGGACACTGCGACTAAGGTTCATCGATTTGAACAGGCATGCTTGCAGGTTTTGAAGTTGAAGTCAGATCTGGCATTCTTTAAGAGATGCAAAGATTCTTCTATCCATTTGAGGATATTCTCTCTCTATTTAACATGCAGCTATGATATGTTTCTTCAACCCGTCCTAACAATGAACCACACTTGTTGGTTCGAAACACATCGACAAATGAATTATGATGTGATTTTCGCTGAAGACTCTTCTCATAAACTTGATATGGATCACAGAAGCCTCAATTGAGCAATTACTTTCCTGCATGGAAAGGCCACCACAACTAAGGTTCATTGATTTGAATGAGCACACTTGTAGGTTTCGAAGTTGAAGTCAGATCTGGTGTTCCTTAAGAGATGCAGGGATTATTCTATCCGTTTAAGGACCTGCTCTCTCTATTTAACATGCAACCATGATTTGTTTCTTCAAATCGTACTAACAATGAACCACACTCGTTGGTTCGAAACACGTCGACAAATGAATTATGATGTGATTTTCACCGAAGACTCTTCTCATAAACTTGGTATGGATCACAGAAGCCTCAATTCAACAATTACTTCCCTGCATGGTGTTATCACTGAAAAGATTGCAAAGGAAAAGGGTAAGGTAAGGAAGAATTGGTCTTGGTCATTCTCGTGCTCCTTTCATGCGTAAGAAGCAATTGGCAAATTTAGGGTCAGCATACATCAGAGTTCTTTGAAGGCTCAAGCAAGGCAAGTAAGGTAATCTTAAATTTTGATATAAACTACCTTTTGAAGTTTACCTTAAAGAATGGTGTCAAGTTATTTAGTTTTGAACAGCCTCATGTCATATGGAAGAGTCATTACAATATAAAGAAGCTCAAGACAGTCAAATTTTGGCATTAGAAACTGTGTTTTGTGATTACACTACAGTTTCGTAGCGCGCTACGAAACTGCTGTAGCTGCATATTTTGAGGAAGATTGACCAATTTTGAGGGACAAAAGGGAAACCTTTTTGAAAAGGAGTTTCTGAAGAAAGATCATTTACACAATACAAGCAATCCAACAAGGGAAAACGAGCAAAGGAAAAGCATATATGAATCATAAACCATTTGTTATAAAAGTGATCACAGCTAGTATTGTTCATTATCCTTCAGGCAGCATTAAAGAGGTTTTATCTTCACACGGGTGCATAGACAAGGTCTATAGCACATGAATAACATGGAACTTCAATACATTTTGTGTAATCAAAGAAGAACAGCAGAGATAATTAATTTCGAAGATCCTTGTGGAGACCAAAAGCAAAAAAGGAGGAACTTTCTCTCCTTGTTTTTACCAGTCAATTTCTAGAAGCGTTTTTGAGCAGTTAAAAACTCATCTCTGAAAAGTGAAAGAGGTTTTCATTCTTAAGATATTTAAGTAAAAAAACCTCTTCCACTTTCTTCAAATCCATTATGATTTGAGAGTAATGAATGATCAAACTTGCGCTACGAAACTGCTATAGGTGCAGTTTTTCACAAGCATATTTTTACACCTGTTTTTCAAAGACTCATTCTGGGTGGTAGGAAAGATGTTTAAAAAAAAAAAGAGAATTTTTTGTTCAGAATGGATTTTTTCACAAAAGCCTCCTTCAGTTTTGCTAAATACATTTTTTATGAGAATATATGAGCTCTGTCCCAAGACCTATGTTTCAGCCAGAACAGAGCAAGGAACAGTCTCCTTGTTTCTAGGAACATTAAAAGGATGAGTCATCAAGGGCCAGCTGGAGGGTTATGAGCACTATCAAATTCGAATTCATGGATTTATAGGTGTCATAAGGAGTGTTTAATTCCTAGATAATGTTTTTTTAATCATAATGAGGAGTTACACTCCTAATTGTTTTAGGTCTCTAGGACTGTCAGTTAACAGTCAGTTTCATTTAATAATTAGTTTTAAGTGTCAATAGGTGTCATAATAGGTGGAATTCGAATTCCCCTCATGCTGAGGGAGGAATCTCAGTTATGAAAGAGCTCTATATATAGCAGAAGAGCTGATGTACAAAGGGTTGGAAAATTATTAAGAAAAGCTCTCATATTGTGCTTTGTGTAAAGACTCCGTTTTAGTAATACAACACTTGGCTTTGCTTCTCAAGAATCAGAAGGAATTTGATGTTTTGAATGTCTTGTATTGTCTTCTTCCTATTATCTACAATGTTATGAATGTGTGATTACTTAGAAATCACTAACAATGCTCTAATTTCCTTCATGCATTTGTGAACTATATTGGTCCTATGTGTATCTAGTGTTTTCTCCATAGGTTGAATTCTTATGCCATGAATTCTATGTAAAGCTAACATTATTGTCAATACTGAAGAATATTTGACTCCATAAGCCCAATGAATACTTTCTAATTGTGTTTCAACCTCTTACACTTGTTCATTTGTTTCATAGAGTTAGCCATCTTATTCATTATCCAAATCTATAATCTTGTGAGAGAGCCCTCTTAGGTTGGGGAGGCTAAGCCTTAGCCAAAAGTTGGTTTGAAAGAGTTACACAAGGTCTACCTAATCAGCAGCCTGTCAGGGTCTGATTTTGTGATAACACATGGAAAGGCCACTGCGACTAAGGTTCATTGATTTGAATGGGCACGCTTGTAGGTTTCGAAGTTGAAGCCAGATCTGGCATTCCTTAAGAGATGCATAGATTCTTCTACCTTTTGAGGACCTTCTCTCTCTATTTAACATGCAGCTATGATCTATTTCTTCAACTCGTCCTGTCGATGAACCACAGTCATTAGTTCGAAATGCGTCAACAAATGAATTATGATGTGATTTTTGCCAAAGACTCTTCTCATAAACTTGATATGGATCACATAAGCCTCAATTCAACAATTACTTCCCTGCATGGAAAGGCCGCTGCGACTAAGGTTCATCGATATGAACGAGCACACTTGTAGGTTTCGAAGTTGAAGTCAGATATGGCATTCCTTAAGAGATGCATAGATTCTTCTACCGTTTTAGGACCTACTCTATTTATTTAACATGCAGCTATGATCTGTTTCTTCAACTCATCTTGATGATGAACCACACTCGTTGGTTCGAAACGTGTCGAATGAATTATGATGTGATTTTCGCCGAAGAATCTTCTCATAGATATTGATATTTTTTATCCCGCTAAAGAATATATCATTTAAATGTGATTTTAAGACTTATGGTTGTAAGTTTTGGATTATTTGAGGAACCATGACCTTGCAGCTTTAATGAGAAGTTTAATATTACCATGGGTTAGTTAGTTAGTAGAAATTAGTCTGTAGTGTAAAGAATACCAATGAAAATGAAAATGAAAATAAAGATATATGACCTTGCATTAACTTTACGTCTTAAAAATTTAAACTTAAATCTCATTTTAAGTCAAACTTAGTATAATACTGATGGTTGGTAAGGTGGGACCTTACACTACATATGAGAAAGAAATGATCGGCATATTACATAAGTCTTTGTAGCCCCATCATTTTGTTTCAAAAGAACTCACCCTCACATCATTGGAGGATAAAAAGGATGTGGAGGCGCTTCTGTCGTTCAAGAGGACAATCACATTCGATCCACTAGGATCGTTGTAGGACTGGACAACTGAGAATTCAGCGAAGGTATGCTCTTGGGAGGGTGTTTCTTGCCATAACAACACTAATAGAGTGATTTCCATATTACTTCCTCGACAAGATTTCGAGGGTACTCTTTTTCCAACTCTAGGAAACCTTTCCTTATTGTGTACATTGGATATTTCATATAATTATTTTAGAGGAAGAACTCTACCCGAGTTTGGGAAGCTCAAAGTGCTAGAAATGCTTAATATTGGAAAAAATCATCCTAATGGTACTATTTTCCCATCAATTGGCAGCCTCTCCTTACTGCAAACTTTGGATCTCTCAGATAATAAGTTGACAAGGATTATACCAATAGAATTGGGTCATCTAGTCAAGTTCTAATATCTCGATTTACACTATAATTTTCTCACTGGAAGTATCCCAACTTCTCTGAGAAATTGCACATCCCTGTAAGGATTGGCCATTTCCTAGAACAGGTTGATTAGTCACATCCCTCTAGCTCTGGGAAGTTTTACTTAGCTAATGTCTCTTTCTTTTCTTCCAACTTCTTGAGTAGAATAATTTCAGTGGAATTCATCTTGCTACAAAACCTAAAGAAACTATCATCAAATTACAACTAATTGATTGGAAGAATTCTAGTGGAATTCAAATTGCTACATAACTTAGAGTTTGTTTCTCTAAGTTCCAACAACTTGAGTGGAATAATTCCAATGTAATTGGGCTCACTGCACAACTTATAACATCTGTATCTAGATTTCAACAATTTGAGTGGAAGACTTCCAGTGGAATTGGGCTCACTGCACAACATACAACACCTGAATCTAGATTCCAACAACGTGAGTGGAAGAATTCTAGTGGATTTGGGCTCTCTGCAAAATTTAGAGACACTCAATCTATCCTACAAAAACTTGAGTGGAATAATTTCCATGGAATTGGGCATGTTACAAAACTTAACGGATCTCAATTTATCATCCAATAACTTGAGTGGAAGGATTCTTGCATATCTAGGGAATTGCATAATGATGGAAAATTTGTTATTGTTCGACAACAAGCTTAGTGGAACAATCCTTGGGGATATTGGAAAATGTGTCTATCTATCAATGTTAGATTTATCCAAAAAATTGTTCAATGGAAAGATTCCTGCATCTTTATAGAACTGTACATGTTTAGAGTGCTTCAAGGTGTCCAAGAACAAACTTAGTTAACCCCTATACATAGTGTTTCGAATTTCTTACGGGTTTCCTCTGTTCATTCCAATGGCTTTTCTAGGAATATTTCATCATCTTTGGCCAATTGCACCAAACTTCTTTCATCATCTTTGCCCAATTTGGCGAAGGTATGCTCTTGGGAGGGTGTTTCTTGCCATAACAACACTAATAGAGTGATTTAAATATTACTTCCTCGGCGATATTTTGAGGGTACTCTTTCACCAACTCTAGGAAACCTTTCCTTGTTCATACATTGGATATTTTATATAATTATTTGAGAGGAAGAATTATACCCGATTTTGGAAAGCTCAAAGCACTGGAAATTATTAATATCAGCAACAATCATCTTAATGCTACTATTTTCCCATAAATTGGCAACCTCTCCTTACTGCAAACTTTAGATCTCTCAGATAATAATTTGAAATGGACTATACCAATAGACTTGGGTCATTTAGTCAAGTTACAATATCTTAATTTACCCTATAATTTTCTCACTGGAAGTATTCCAACTTCTTTGAGAAATTGCACATCCCTGTAAGGATTAGCCATTTACTAGAACAGGTTGATTGGTCACATCCCTCCAACTCCTAGAAATTGTACTTAGCTAATGTCTCTTTATTTTATTCCAACTTCTTAAGCAGAATAATTCTAGTGAAATTCTTCTTGCTACAAAACCTAGAGCAACTATCTTTAGATTACAACTACTTGATTGGAAGAATTCTAGTGGAATTCATATTGCTACATAACTTAGAGTTTTTTTCTCTAATTTCCAATAACATGAGTGGAAGAATTCTAGTGGAATTGGGCTCACTGCACAAATTACAACACTTGTATCTAGATTTCAACAATTTGAGTGGAAGAATTCCAGTGGAATTGGGCTCATGCACAACTTACAACATCTAAATCTAGATTCCAACAACTTGAGTGGAAGAATTCTAGTGGAATTGGGCTCTCTGCAAAATTTGGAGACACCTGATCTATCCTACAACAACTTGAGTGAAGAATTTCCATGGAATTGGGCATGCTACAAAACTTAACGGAGCTCAATTTATCATCCAACAACTTGAATGGAAGGATTCCCATATATCTAGGGAATTGCATAACGATGTCGGATTTGTTGTTGTTCAACAACAAGCTTAGTGGAACAATCCCTGAGGATATTTGAAAATTTGTCTATCTATAAACGTTAGATTTATCCAAAACTTTTTCAATGGAAAGATTCCCACATCTTTACAAAACTTTACGTGTTTTGAGTGATTCAAGGTGTCCAAGAACAAACTTAGTTGACCCTTAAACATAATGTTTCCAATTTTCTTACGGGTTCCTTTGCTCATTCCAATAGTTTTTTTGGGAATATTTCATCATCTTTGGCCAATTTTTCCTTAATTTATTTAAGGAAAAATAAATTAATAGGCCATATTCTTAAACATTATGCATCTTTTCAATAATTACGAGTTTTAAGTGTGGGTTTGTTGATGGTGCTAGACCCGCCAACATGTCGGGGGATTTCCCTAGTAAGAAGTCCCAACTAGACCTCATATCGTTTGGAGTAGGAGTCCTAGAAGTGGGTAGTAAAGCTATGCCTTCACTGCGACAGAACATAGAGGTAAGCGTGATATCTTTTTCAGATGCAAGTGCGTGACCTTGTAGTGAGTCAAGGGAGATGGATGGGGAGGTTCTAACACATCAAGGGGGAAAATAAGTGTATCCTTTAGAAGCTTGTAATAGTATGCAACCTAAAAGAAACACATGAGCTGAATGACATGACAAAATAAAAAATAGTCAACAATCCAAAGTGATGAGTTGAACCAACAACACGATTTCAACAAGATTCATACAATAGTCAAACTACAAGAACAACATATGCATGAAGATGTGCTAGTCCTGTTATATTATATAAAGGGAAAGTTCCACCATACATACAACCATGATAGCCACTAACCCCAATATTGGAACATTACAGTCAACACCGCCTTCTTCTCTAAAGAGATGTACTTGCTCTACATTATGGAGAAGCCAAGGCTCGTCAAAGTACTCTCCAAGCCCTCTCTAAGAAATGCCTAGCAAAATCTTGGCTCTAAAAATCCCCTTCTATGAGTTATGAGGTTCTATTTATAACAAAGGGTGGGGTAATCCTTGGCATTCCCCTTTGTGACTCTTGGACTACCCTCATGACTCTTCAACTTCATTACATAACTCTTTACATTACATATGATTGCTTGCATTCCACTAGTGACACTTGGAACTTCAATTTGCATCATGTTTATAATAATAATACATTTTCCACCTATACCCATGTGGGACAAAAATAGGCTTGAGTTAGCCAAAAAAGACAACACTAAGACTCAGATGGATGTAGAAAGACCAGCTCATCAGCATCCTCTCTGTGATCCTCAGTGATGAACTAATGTCATGCTTGACAGTGCACAATGATGTTTGTATACTCTTTGTGGATGTCTTCCTGGTAATGAAATCTTGCCTCGATTACTTCTAGGTATACTAATTTGGAACTTCTACCCAACTCGTCCTGTAACATGCACATATTAGTCGTGAGAAAGGTCGAACCGACAATGTATATCCACGTGTTATCTGTGCTAACTTGCAACTCTATGCTGGTGGCCATGAGCATCAACTGATCAAAGTATGCATCGATCTCCAACCTGACTTGGTTCTTCTCTTTGGCCTTGGTCAACGTACTAATCGATGGGGTTCCATACTTTCTCACCATGACATACAAACTCTTGAAAAAATGTGCGTATGAAGCCTCAACACTAGTGTTGAGCGGTGAGAGTTCTTCATAGTTCTGGATTAGACTCCAGATGTGTGATTTGTCCAACTCTACCTGTGGCTTCATCATCTTGTGCAAGTGAACTGGGGCTCCCTTATACCTCATTGTCCATGTATGTAAATGATCAACAACAACATGTATATCTATGAGTGTTTGCGCTATCTTGGTGCAGCGCTGCTAATGACCATGTATATGGCCAACTACCTTGTGCACGGTGATGAAGCTATCATACAGTCTCTGCATGACTCTCTCAAGAGTTGATACTTCAAAAAGTATCACTTTGTTTATCTCTGATCTGGCGGAACCTATTGATTTTTCCTCTCTCTACTTGGATGCTTGTAACTCCTTATCCATGCACTGGTTTTCTGCTATCAAGAACTTCACACTCGAGCTCGTGGCTTCGGCATAAGCCTTTAAAGCATCGGCCAATGTAGCTGGATGTCTTCGTACATCTGAAAAAGTCACCTATTCTTCAAAGTGCACAAGTGATGAATTCTCATCTGGGGTGTGCGTTCTACATGATTGTACAACTTTATGTTGTGACTTATCAAAGGCAATGTTGTACACATCTATTCCCCGATTATACTCAAGGAGACTGGTATCCCCTTGTTCACTTGGGACTTGCTCTATTGCTAGAGCTGGTGAAGCTGGTGGAGTGACCTCGGTTGCTTTTGGCATGAGGTCAGTGTCATGATCATGTTTCGATTGCTCCATCTCCATTTCCATCTCTTCTACTATCGATTCATCCTGCGGAGCAATTTCTTGTTCCTACGGCTGCTCACCCTGTTCCTCATCTGCTATTGGTTCAGAGTCTTCAACCTGTATCAACGCAATTTGCATTGTTTGTGCACCTTGCATTTCCTCCTATTCTTGCTCTTGTTCCTATTCATGCTATCCTTCCTTCTCTCTTCTGCGCAACTCATGTTCTTCTTGGAGCTTCTCCTCTACTTCCAGCAACTTCCTCTCTACTTCTTCCAATCTTTTCTTCTCCCCCTTTCTTTGCCCTACTCTCCTGTCGCACTATCACCTCTTTGCATTTATCTCCAAAGCTACTCTTTCCACAAGTGGGTCTTCCTTAAACTTGTATCTTTTCTCTGTTTTTGTGCTTTTGACAATCTTCATCTTGTCTTTGTCCAATATAGGTTTGTTGCTTGTTGTTGTTGTTGTTGCTCCCTGTGGTGCTTCTACCTTAAGTGCTGCTAGCCACTCTACTGCCATACTAACTAGTTCATTGAGCCTAGAGGTGTTATGACAATATCTCCATGGGTCTTCCTCTGGCCAATGACATGCCTCATGGATCTAAGAATAGTACACTCTCGCATAGTGGTCCCTGCATAATCCATGTGGATCATATGGACTGAAACTCTTGGTGCCGACCTTAAACTTCTTGAAGTCCTCGACCTTGGTATCCTCTTCTTTCAAACTTCAGATCACATACAACCCAATTCACAAAGGAAGCATATGCCATCGTGTCTTCCTCTTCCAGTGAAGTCTAGCTCATAACCTTGTCAAGATTGTGTATAAAACATCCTGCATGAGCATTCTCCATGTTTTACCTCCTAATGAAGGTGCCATCGGGTGAGGCATACCAATATGAAATGTTTAGAAACACCTCCATTGTTGCCTAAGACATGCAAGGTGGATCTTGTTCAAAGATCATCATGTATAAAGGGGCAATGAAGTGGTCAAATGGTCTAGTCATGACTCCTCGGTCGCTGCAATCTGAAAGAAACTTGCAATATATGTTCACAACATTCTCTGAAGGTGTCCATGCCCAACCCATGCTAGGAAACTGTTGACTAGCATATATCACATCGACAAGGTAGGTAGACATGAAGAGTCTTGCTTGTTGATCCTTGGGTAGACTCCACATGTTGGATACATGCACTTTCAATTAGAGAGCCAACATGTCAGACTAGTTGAAAGGTTTGCCTTCTCTTGCTAGAAGATCCAACATAGCAACCCAACTCCTTGGTAAGGTCTCCGTACTCCCTTGGCCATACACACGGCATGCAAAGATGACCAAGAATTGGTATCCCTTCCTGAGTGTCTTCATCTTGTATATATGGTTGGGTACCATCTTGAACTTTTATAGCTCCCTTACCCAATGCTTCAAGATGTCTCTTGTGTTTGCGCTACTATTGGGAGTGTAGAATGGTGCATCCATCCTCTTCACCGGCTGTGGAAGATGGTACATCTGCTGATAATATTTTGTCCTGAAGGAAGCAAGCTCTATTCCATTGACACTCCTCAACATCATCATCTCAGGATCAGTGTGTGAGACAATCTAGTAGATCACGTCTGCGCACGGGAAGGTGGGATACCTGCATGCAACCTTGTATAATGTCGATTTATGAATATTGACATAGACTTGTTAGTCCTCCAAATTCTCCTCAAATCTACTTGCGAAAATAGTGTTGATGTCTTGCGATTTGAGCTTGATGTTTTTCTCAATGAATAGGTGTGTCTTTGTACACGTGTAAGCTCATAGAACCCTAATCAACCACATCTCTAGTACTACTTTCAACTATGTCTTTTGATCCAACTCTCTTGAAGGCCATGGTACCTGTATTGCTAAGAAGCTATTCAAAAACCTGTGGTACCTAGAGACAGGGAAGACACTCATGAAAAGACAATGTCAGCTAAAAACATAAAGCAACTCGAGAATCAATTGGGCAACAAACTGGTGACTGCTAAGCAAGATTGTGCAGCATTGACTCAAGGAGGCTAGCAGTCTGTCAGCTGGAACTATGCATTGCATAGTCTTAGCTACTAGTGAGGCTCACTGCTTACTCGAATTTCACAATGCACAGTCTAGTGAGGCTGACTGCTGACTGAAACTGCGCAATGTGCAGATCTATCAGGCTAGGTTGCTGGCTAGAATTGTGCATTGCACAGTTCCAGTGGGCAAGACTGGAGTACTGCCTGCCAGGATTGCATAGAGGACAACTGAGAGCCAGTGCGGACAACCTCTACACAATTCTTGGAGGTAAGGCAGAGCCTTGGATACCAGGAATGCACAGAGCATGATGGGAGAAACAAGATCTGGGCTAAGACAAACCGAACCTTCCCAATGGCATCCTGAAAACACGAAGGACTGAATGTGTGTGCAAATCTAGTGTAGAACTAAGTGAATAGACATGCATGCAATTCAAGAAAGTGTAGAAATCAGTCAAATGGAAAAACCATTAAGATCATGAAGAGAGTTTCCGCAACAACAACTGTAAGTGCAAAAATAGTTTTATGCATGTGACAATAGGGAAAGGTAATGCAAAACTATAAACAACGCTTCTAGAAGTTAAAACACATTAAAACACCAACAATCATTCAATAAAACAAGGGAAACAAAACTCATACAAGTTGATAAATAAAAAGTGATAGAAAAAGTGGCAAAAGAAATGAAAAGTAAAACTTACCCAAAAAAGTTGCACCGACTGTGTTGAAGGTTCCTAGATGCCTTGGGAATGTCAAAGCTCTAAGATCAAATGTGAAGAATGAGCTCTGAGGCGTCGTTTAAATATATTTAGCTAACTTAGGGTTTATGATGTGCATGCCACAAATCTAGGAAAAAGGGACACTTTGCTAGAAGTTTCTAAAATCAACTTTGCATGTAACTTGTTGAGTGATACAAGGTGCCTTTTTAACTCCTAATTATCTTCACATTAATTATCAATCAAGGTAATTATTTCTATTTCAAGAGTGTACACAGTATGTGGGGGCTATTTAACTTAGAGAGTAGTGCTTCTAAATTGCAGTATAGTTCTTTCAAATACAAGAGTAAATGGATGCAACAAGTAAATTCTAATTGCAACTAAAAGAAAACTCAACCCTCTAATGAAACTAAATTAGACACTCATCAAAATAACAACAATCATCAGTCGAGAATACAGTAGTAATAACTCATTCCTATTTTAATTTATTTATTTAATCAAACACAATTCTTAATATAAGCAGCAAATGATCTCAATCTGAGAGCTTCGACAGTAGTAGTCAATACTCTTTACAGTAGATCATCTCAAAACAGAATGCTTAACTAAATAACTAGATCTGAAATAACAATAAACTGTATCAATGATATTACGATAAAATATATGAACATAATGATTCTGTTGAGATTGGAAAATAGGAAATAGCAAAGCGATACAATTGCAGAAAGTAGAAATTCAATCAAACCATCACACTGCAAGAATCATAAATGCATGATACAGGAACAACAAGTGAATCCACCAGGGCCGGGCCCTTAGCCGACAGTGAACACTGCCAGATTACTTCAGGAAATGCGAAGGAATAACAAATGTTTTATATATTTATCATTGCATAAGCATTATAGTATGTTCGTTCTCTGCTCAACAGCGAGAGCCATTGATAAACGTTACAATTTATCAAAAAATAATTCCCCTGTTCTGTTTACAATTGTTGCCTTTTTATAATGGAAAAGAGGTAAAAAGATAAATAGTGAAAGCGATCCCTCAGGATCTCTCGATCATGAGGGATTCACACAATTTTCTAAGCTCAGACATTTTTCCCTCCTTGTGCTGATCCTGTTGATTTGCTTTTGGCCGTATGTGTAATGACCGCATCCTTCCTTATCTTGCTGCTTTCTCGCTGTTCCTTGGTTAGGGAAAAACAATTGTCTATTTTCGTATTTTTCTTGCATAAAGAAGGATACGATCAGCTAAATTGTAATTAGAGATGATTTCCTCATTCTTACCATAATCCTTTGATATATTAACATTTTAGGATATAAAAGAGATATGGCTAAAGGAAAAAGATGATGAAATAAATAACATATGCATACCTTTTGCACGACTCAACATACTTTCTACTTACCCTTTTTCATGTCCTCATGAAATTCATGTAGTTCGTATGCAAAGCAGTCAAGGAATAAGCTAGAGAAGGGAGGTCGTAAAGCAGTCTGAAACCATGATTTTTGGCCAAGATTTCAAAAATGTACCCTATTTTTCCTTTAGGTAGCTCATATATAGCCTTGTACCCCTCATCTGGATACCAAATAATAGGGCTGCGAAAATGATAGCCTAGCTAATAAGGGCCTTCCCTTAGGATGAGATCACTATAGATGACAAAGTGTTCTGTAGTCAGTTTAAAGTTTTTGTAATTAAATGACTCTCTATTTTGTACATTGTTATTGGAAACTGTCCACCTGAGCTTTGCTATGGCCAAGGAGCTTTCCTGAATGGAAAGGAAATACTCGACCCCTTTTCAGACAATTTCTTTCTGAATAGGCCGTAGAGTTTGGATTACTCCTTCCCTCTTCATCAAACTTTTGTGGTTGGCTAGCATTTGTAAGGGGTGTTTTGGTTCACCTCTAACCCAAAGGTCTAGTCCATTTTCCTGCCTCTGGAACGTGTTGTAAGCCTTGAACCATTTCAATTGATTAACAACGAATGAAATGAAAGCCTAGAACTGCACATCTCCTATAAGAGGACTAGGGTTTTTTTTTCAAGTTCTTCTTCTAATACAAAATTGTGTAAATAAAATTCACACAGCAGCCTCTGTACTTTGACCCCATGATGTTTGCAACAGTTTATGAAATCCTCAACTGTTTTCAATTCTATGGGTTTTCCAGCTTTGACAACTTTGATTTTCAACTGTAAGCATCTTTCCAATATGTTAGTATATAAGGAGCAAATAGTATCCATTTGACTCCTGGTCTTTTCCAATCTGAGCTTTATTTTCTTAGTCCTCTCTTCTCCCTTTCTATATTTCTCAAATGCATCACTTTCTAACGCATTCATACCCCGCAATTGCCTCTGTAATTCCTGGTACCTCTGTTGGGGGACAGTTTCTTCCTCAATCTATTCTATGGTAAGCTGAGCTTGTGCTAGATTTTCTTGAATATTTGCTATACTAGGATCGCTACTTGTCATGATGTACTTGGCTTGAATATCTGTCTGTGTATTCTTGCTGTGAGAGTGGATTTTTATTGTTTGCGTGTTCTTATTATGGGACTGAATGCTTATAGTCTGTGTACTTTTATTATGGACAGTCCATCCTTCTATTTGGGTGGCTGTGTTTTCGGAGGGTACCACTTCCGTTTGAACAACTACGTTAAAAAAATGTATACTCTCTGTTTGGGCAGCTGCTTCTGCAACAATGACATGCTGTTCCTTAACAATTGGAATGAATATGGGCTCAGTTTGAGTCCCAATAACCTTTGTATCATGAAATTCAGTTTGAATGACTACATCTAATGTTTTCGGGGTTTCGTTTGAATCTTTCCCCACTGTTAATGTCCTTATATTTTCCCTGAGTCTTTTCACTAATTTATGCAGCCTTTGTTGTTCCTTTCTAAGCCTTTTAATTTTGTTTTTCTTCTTTTCAGAAGGAACAACTGTTCCACTAATCATTTTTGCTCTTAGTGAGCTCGATTGCTCATCTGGGTTTTGTTTTACAAGAGCTATGTCCTTACCCTGACTTGTTCCTATTTCTCTTGTTTGTCCCACATCTTGTGTATTTAAACCGACCCGACTGGGTTCTTTTGGAGGTGCATTACTAGTTTGGTCTGCCTCTTCCTGAGTGATTTCTGCCTTTGATTCTTCTCTACCGATTACATTTTTTGATATGCTCCTATTATGGGAAGAGTTTTCTTCCAATTGTGTTGCTTCAACATTAAATTTGAGCGGGCTTTCAGGCTATATAAATTCATTCATATTCGCCAAAATCTGGGCCAATTCAATATAAAATAAGTCTTGTGGGGGACTTGTGTTGGGTGTTAAGGGGAGTTCTGTTTCATTCCTCTCCTCTTCACTAGAGTGCTATGTTTCCTCCTCAAGTTCTAACTCCCGATCTTCCCGTTCTTATAGCTGTAAATGTTGCTCATTTTCTGGACTAGATAGTTCTAAAGGTTGGCTGCTGCTACCCTAGGTATTTTCAGCTATTCCCAAGCTTGTCTTGGTAGAGTGTCTACGTTTTTGTGGAATGTTTTCTGTGGTGGTAGTCCTCTTCCTTTTTGGAACAGGGTTAGGAGCAGGTAAAGCTAACCCCCCTTCTATGGTAAATACTAATTCTTCCCAACTTGTTTGCCGCTAGGCAAGGTTGTAGCTTACTATCAGCCTAATTAAGAAATGATGACTCATGACAGTTTCTATATGCCGGGATTTTTTTATGCTTTGAGCAGCGTCATGCAATAAGAAATTCAAATACGCATGCAAGTTTATAGAACATTTCTATTTCAGAACTGCTAATAATTTAAGGTGTCGTGGCCTTATCACATATTTTCTTCCGTCACATGTGATATAGCTCTCAACGATTTTGGCCAGTTCTGTCCACGGTTCTCCAAGGGATGAAGGTTGAACTCCTTTGCCTTTGACAATCAGGTCCTGTCCCTCATCCCAAAAGACTGCAATAGCGTCCTGCAACCTCAATTTTTTATGAGTCCATATGGGTCCGACTGCTGGTAATCCAGACACTTCAGCTATTACTATGTCTGTCATTATAATTTGCCTTCCTCTTATAGTAGAATGTTCATTTTGTAACTTCTGTAAGAATTCAATAGAAATGGCTTCATTGGGTTGCTCCAGTCGTGTGAAATATGCAACCCATCTGGCTTGGAATAGAATTTCTCTAGCGGCATCGGAAACAGCGAGTATCAGTGGCTCCCTGCGCATTGTTCTTCCTCCCATTTTGCTTGAATTCTTCACACTATTAGCTTAACATAGGTAACACAGCAATAGACAGAGCCAGCAATGGAACAACAAGTTGTTAATATCGGATGATACTTTTTCAGCATAAATACCGTTAAAGACTTTCTATTATGGAATGTCGTATAGTCCAGTATAACCAAATAAAGGAATGACACACATGCATGAGTGCTTTGGGAGTCACCCTCTCCCCCCTTAAAATGATAGGTCGCCTTAGACCAATTAAATGAAGGAATGACGCACTAGCGGTGACGTACACGAGTGGTAGAAATGGGAAGGTATGCATATTTATGATAGGATCACAAAAAATATCGAGGTAATGAAATCAATACATAGAACGAGAATTATGAATAAATGTGGAGATGTCATGGAATGATTCGAAAAGGGAGAGAGGACATCTTACGTGGGCAAGATGCTTTGTGGTCATTATTCCACTTAAACCACTATGATTGATTTTAAAAGATATTTCATGCATAAAGGTTCAAAAAATAAATTAGGAACATAATCTCTCTATAGTAAAGATAAAGAATAAGAAAAGGGAGTTTTAATCACTATTGATGTTGAAAATTTGACTCCAAACAGAGCTTCTGTTGCCCACAAGTGTTTATAACCTTGATAGAGTTGTTTTTTCACCCTTTGGAACCATGATCCTTTATGTATAATTAGGAAAGTTCCTTATGATGTCATAATGGAGACCATTGTGTTGGCTTGGTGACCAGATGAATCACAATGCAATTCACTGGGGAGGAGTGAAAAGTGCGCAGGCTGGCTAGTGATGAGACCTCCTATTCCAAGGACTTTATTTTTTTGATGCATATATTGGATCATATCCCTGGTGTTGTGGCCATAGTGGGAATGCCACTTCACTGCTTCCTTATGATCATGGTAGGCTGGCTCATGATGAGACCCCGTATCCTCCATTTCACAAATCATAAAATTGTTAGTAAACATATGATATTATATATATATAGATAACACTTCCGATTTATACATAGAGGGTGGCTCAACACTCCTTAAGAGTAGGTGTTGGCCGGATAAATCGATCTTGCAGACAAGGCCGATCTCCCTAGTATCAGAAGATAGTCTAGCAATAAACAGACAAACAAATCTATATTTCTATAGACATATGCGATTTATGAATAAATACTATAGAGGTGTTAAGACCCTACCTTATATAGTAGGATATAATATATATAATGTATATATAACACTTCTGATTTATACATAGAGGGTGGCTCAACACTCCTTAAGAGCAGGTGTTGGCCGGATAAATCGATCTTGCGAACAAGACTGATCTCCCTAGTATCAGAAGATAGTCTAGCAATAAATAGACAAACAAATCTATATTTCTCTAGACATATGCGATTTATGAATAAATACTATAGAGGTGTTAAGACCCTACCTTAGATCCAACACTTGTTCATAGTAGCCATCCTTCAATTGTTCGAAAGAGTTATCTTTGAGGACCTGCAATCACAAACAAGCAAACAGTAAATAGCACCTGCATAGCAAATATCATAAATCATGTCTATTATGGTGATCAAGGAATCCATGAAATAAACCATGAACCAACAGCTTATTGAGAAAAACAAATTTATTTGTATTAACTTTGAAGTAGAAGAACCTTACAACCTTTTCAGCCTTGATGTTGAATAAGCTCTTCCTGGGATCCGAAATAGGAATTTCCTTTACTTTGAAAAGCCTTGCACTCTTCCAAATGAGATCATAGAGGTATGTAATCTCTCCTCATAAAAACTCAACTAAGAAGACTAAGTTCCAACAACATTTCACCTCAAAAATATTAATCTTTTAACCTCCCAGTAACCAGCCCAATGCTTCATTTTATAGTGTAGGAGACGAGGTTATAGGTCCACCTATGAAGGGATAGAATCCTTGTTCAAAGGGATAAGCTCCTCACATCAAGGGGTTAGCTCCTTAAGGTATGGGATGCATGAACCTTAAGAGAGCGAACTTGCCACCTCAAGATTCCTTCCAGAAGCTTCTAGAAATGACTGAAAGTGAGTTTTTAGAATATACTCATGCCTTTTTAACTTTTATAGGGGTCCGTACCCATAACACAAAGACAGAGTGGTCAGGTGCGCAGGAGACATGACCATTAGGTGCGAGACCATAGGTAATGCAAAGAGAAAGTGCATAACTAGAGTTTTAGAGACTTTTGAGGGCTTTCTCTTATTTTCAAGGCTTGATATGAGGAACTGAGGCTCAAGACTTGCAAAGGAGGAAAGTATGAGTGGTAATGGACTCACACAGATTGCAGAATGTCAAGGTGACACTTTTGAGTGCAACAGTAGGGATGGTGGAAGAATTATGAACATACCAATAGGAAAACAAATATGCCCTTACTCTTATTCAATGATAATGAGTAGAGAGAATTATATGGGTTAGGGAAGAACCAACATGGTACAAATAATTAATCAATTTGGTTTATAGTGAAGATAAGGATAGCAAAGTGATATAGATGGTTGTGTCCTTCCCTTTTTTAATCAATACATAGCAATCTCGTTAAAGATGATAATATTCGATTTGCTTGTTCCAGTAACCTTCAAATTCATATCCTTATATATATGTTTGTATTCTTACCCTATAGAGGATCATAGAGAGTGAAATAATATTCACAAGGTGCTTATTTTCTAAAGAAAACCTTGCACAAAAAGTGTTGTTCCTTATAGGGAACAACAAGAAAAACACACAAAAAGGTGTTGTTCCTTAAAGGGAACCGCAACTGTTCCTTAGGAGGAACAACAAAATGAAACAAAACTGCACACCAAAACTGTTGTTCCTTAGAGGGAACAGTAGTTGTTCCTTAGAAGGAACAACAATTGTTCCTTATAAGGGACATCAAAAAGAAAGAAAAATAATTGAACGCAAAATTGTTGTTCCTTAAAGGGAACAACAGCTGTTCCTTAAAGGGAATAGCAATTGTTCCTTAGATGGAACAACAGAAAAACAGATGGAAATGAAACTGCTATTCCTTAGAGGGAACAACATTAAGACAAATGCAAATGAAATTGTTTTTCCTTAGAGGGAATGGCTGCTATTCCTTAGAGGGAACAACAACTGTTCCTTAAAGGGAACAACAAAAAGAAAATGCACACGAAACTGTTGTTCCTTAGAGGGAATGGTTGTTGTTCCTTAGAGGGAACAACAACTGTTCCTCAAAGGGAACAACAAAAATAAAATGCATATGACAGTGCTATTCCTTAGAGGGACCGACTGTTGTTCCTTAGAGGGAACAACAATTGTTCCTTAAAGGGAATAGAAAAAAGAAACGCACACAAAATTGTTGTTCCTTAGAGGGAACGACAGCTGTTCCTTAGAGGAAACAACAACTGTTCCTTAAATGGAACAACACGAAAATCAAATATACAGGGAACTGTTATTCCTTAAATGGAACAACAACTCTTCCTTGGAGGGAACAACAACTGTTCCTTAGAGGGAAGAGCAACTGTTCCTTAAAGGGAACAGTAAAAAAATCAAATATACAGGAGACTGTTGTTCCTTAAATAGAACGGCAGCTATTCCTTAGAGGGAACAACAACTGTTCATTAAATGGAACAGCAAAAGCAAGTACACATGGAACTGTTGTTCCTTAAAGGGAAAGACAGTTGTTCCTTAGAGGGAACAATAGTTGTTCCTTAAAGGGAACAACACGAAAATCAAATATATAGGAGACTATTGTTTCTTCAATTCAACGGTAGTTGTTCCTTAAAGGGAACAACAACTGTTCCTTAAAGGGAACAACAGTTGTTCCTTTAAGGGAATAGCACGAAAATCTGTACGCAAAATTGATGTTCCTTAAAGGGAACGACAGTTGTTCTTTGGAGGGAATAGCAGCTGTTCCTTAGAGGGAATAGCAAAGGAAAAAAAGAGTTTATTTACAGTTTGTACAAGCAAACTCAATCAAAATGGAAAGAAAAATCTATGTACAAAATTCAAAAACAAATGAATTATTCACTAGGTCAATGGTGAGGATGGGTCATCCTCCTTAGCGAGAATTTGTATGGTGGAATCTTCCCATAACTGTTGGCAAAAGGACTCCCTGGTAAGCGGTTTGTGATAAAGTCTCACTTGATGTTCGTTCGCTTTAAAAGAATAGCCAGACCCATCAATGGTGGCTAATGTGATTGTGCCATTATCATGCACCTTTTGTATCTCATAAGGTCCTAACCATCTGTTCTGGAGTTTTCTGGGGAAATCCTGGAACCTAGAATCATACAGGAGTGCCCAATCTCCTTCATGGAAGATATTATTTTTAATAAGGGCATCATGCCATTTTGCTCTTTGTTGTTGAATTAGTGTAGTGTGCTGAAGAGCTGATAGCTGGATTTCATCCAATTCATTGATTTGACGTAGCCTATTAATTTGTGCCTTATTTAAGTCCAAGCCTACCTCCTGAGCTATCCTTAATGTCTGGATTTCAAATTCAATTGGGAAGATAGGTTCTTTTCCAAACACTAATTGGTATGGTGAATATCCCATGGTATTTCTCCATGTGGTACGATATGCCCACAGGGCTTCTAGCAATCGGGTAGCCTAGTCACGATTATGTGATGCAACTATCTTTGTGAGTATTGCCTCGATCACTTTATTAGTGCTTTCTACCTGGCCATTTGCCTGCAAATGGTATGGAGTCGTGATTCTGTGCATGATATGATAATTCTTTAATGTTGCAGTGATCTTATGGTCTATGAATTGTGGCCCTCCATCCATAATTACCTCTCTAGGCAAGCCATATTGCATGAATAGTTGGAAAAGAAAGTGGATTACCGAATCCTCTATTGTCATTGGTAGTGCCTCTGCCTCCACCCATTTAGTCACATACTCTATTGCAACTAATATAAATGTCTTTTGATTAGAGGATGGGTTTATTGGACTGAATAAGTCTAACGCCCATCGCTCAAAAGGTTCAATGACTATTTGCAGGTGCAGGGGCATCTCATCAGACTACCTGGGGCATTCCATTCTCTGGCAACTGTCACATGTGTGGACAATCTTCTTGGCATCTTTAAAAATGGTGGGCCAATAATAGCCCATCTGTAAAACTTTGTGACTAGTCCTACGATCTGTAAAATGTCCATTGCACGGCCCATCATGGCACGCTTTCAGAATGTCGAAAACTTCATCTTCCCTGGTGCATCTTCTAATGTGCATATCAACTCCTATATGAAATAAATAGCCCCTGATCCAAGAGAATCGTGTGCTACGCTATACTATTTGTTTTCTTTCATTAGGCGTCAGGTGCTTGGGTAATTTTCCCATTGCCAAATAATTTGCGACATCCACGTACCATGGTGTTTTCACTGTTACAACAAATAAATGTTCATCTGGAAATTGGTCTTCTACTACTGCCAAGTCATCTGTCTTTGGCATTCGTGAAAGGAAGTCTACTACCAGATTTTCTTTTCCTGGTCGATCTTTAATTTTTATATCGAATTCCTATAAAAGAATCAACCATCTTGTCACTCTTCCATTTGTAACTGGTTTATTGGCTAGATATTTAATAGTCGAGTGATCAGTATATAAAACCACAGGGTATCCTGTTATATAATGTTTGAATTTATTGATAGCATAGACTATAGCCAAAAATTCTTTTTCAATAACAGTATAATTTAATTCAGTAGGAGATAGTGTTGGCATTATGGCACAGGTTTGGTGCTATGGCACTGGTGTTGTCCTTGATGGCAACTCACTCTGGTGACAGATCTCAATTTAGGCACTCAGAAAGGAGAAAAAGACATATACGTAGGTTCACTTTGACGAAGCCGTGTATACACGCGGGTTGGACGTTCCCAAGGCGCGTATGCGTATACACGCACTTTCATGCAAGGAAAAGCGCGTACTTGTGGGAGAACTTATTTTTGGTCCATGGTATTTAGACCTTGGTATTTGAATTTATGGTTTTGGGCCATGATATCGCGTCATAAGTGTTGATCCCAAGTATTGGGTCCATGGTATTGAATTGGTATGGTTTTTGGACCGTGGTATTGTGAAAGGCCTAAGGTTATAAAAGAGGAAGGAGATCATTTGGCAAGGGATCATCTGAATAATTGAAGATCTAATATTAGGCAAGATCTGGAATACTGGTGATTGGGCTATGGTGCAAATCTAGATCTGAATGAAGGAGGAAACTGAGCGCAAGAAAAGGATAAGTTCTCTTAATGGGTCAAAATCTTAAGGCTTGAATAGTGGTATCTTTATATGATTTTTGATCTGTGATATGTGGCACACACTTGATCTATAAATCTAATAATCTGGGTTAACTAATATCTGAATGTTTGAAAGAATGAATTACCCTTTATAGATCTGTACGCAGGTTCAGTGAAGCGAAGGCGCGTATACACGCAGTTTCTGCAAATCAAAAGAGCGTATACGCAGGTTGATCTTAACATAGAAGCGTATACACATTGTTTTTGTAAGGGAAAGTCACGTATACACAGGTCAATCTTGACACAAAAGCGTATGCACATAGGTTTCTGAAGAGTGAAGTAGCATACATCTCCTGATTTATGTTCTAGCTGCTTCTGTTGATTATTGCAGTGATCTGGGTTTAGAATTTGGGGTGTGATTACAGTTACTGTGATCTAGGTACAGTTGTCAGAGAAGTGTTTATTTTTATTCAGTCTTGACTGGTGAAAAGGTGATTGGTTGATGCAGAAATTCTTGATGTTTGATTGATGTTATTTGTGGATCCAGTCTGAAAATTTATGAAACGTAGTCCCTGGAAGAAAGAGAAGGTTGTAGCCTTCTGCAAGTAGCAACCTGCGTACTAGTATCTCGACTAGTACAAGAACTAAGGGGGTTGTAGCTCCCTTCCAGGAGAAGCTGGAAAATGAGAAAGGTTTGTAGCTCTCTGCAGGTAGAAGCCTACGTACTGGTAAAGGACTGCACCAGTACAGAATCATTGTAAAAAGAAGTTTCTAATTAAAAGAAGATAGAGACGAATTGCAGCAGGTGGTTTTCACCCACATTGGGTTTCCACCTTATATCTTCTGTTCTTATGTGTGGTTGTCTTCTGATCTGTTTACTATTCCTGGTAACTGTTTATATGATTCTGTTGCATAACTTAATGATCAACATCTGTAGAATAAAGTAAATTATAAATCTACATAGTATACACGGGTTTCCTTATTTGTAGTTGCGTATATACGTGGGTTCATCTAACTGAAGTAGCGTATATTTTTTGGGTTTGAAAAAGAAAATAATTGACCAGATAATACTGATTCACCCCCACCCCTCTCAGTATTATTTCCAACAATTGGTGTCAGAGCCGGTCCTTCAGAAGAAGCTTGATCACTTGAAGGAAGATCTATCATCATGAGCAACTACGAGAGAGAAGCATCAATCAGGCCACCAATTTTTGATGGGACCAACTTCGTCTATTGGAAGGTAAAAGTCACAGCCTATCTTCAATCTCTTGGTACTGAAGTCTGGGATATCATAGATATAGGGTACACTTTTCCATCAGCAACTCCTACAAATCCGGCTGAGAAGAAGCAGTTTGAAACAAATGCAAAGGCTGACAACACTCTATTAGGATGTCTATCTCAATCAGAATTCGTCAAGGTTATGCAGTATAAAACCGCTAAAGAAATATGGGATAAGATTGTGCTAAGCTATGAAGGAGATGAGCAGGTAAAACAAGCAAAACTTCAAACCCTCAGAATTCAGTATGAAAATCTCAGGATGTACAATGATGAAAGTGTGGCTAACTATTTCCTTCGTAATAGATGAGATTGTTAATTGTATGAAAAACTTGGGTGAAGAAATAAAAGAGGCGGTTTTGGTTGAAAAGGGTCTATAGTCTTTGTTTCCTAGTTTGAATCAAAAGTTTTTGCAATAGAAAGAAAAGGAGAATCTACAAGAAATTACCATGTCGCAGCTACACGGAATCTAACCGCTTACGAAATGAGGAAAGGAGGAACCATCAGCAGAAGAGAAGTTGCATCAAGGCTTCAAGGTAAAAGGAGATTAACATGGAGTTCAGGACATAATGTCGAAGAAGAGGAAAGAATCAAATTTTGTCAAGAACCTTCAACGAGGTGCTGGAAATATTAGAGGTAAGTTACCATTCAAATGCTTTTGCTTGTGGAAGTAGTTCGGTCATCTATGCTGCCAAGTGTCTCATAAGCTTGCCAAAGGTAAGGCCTATTAGATGGAACAAGAAACAGAATGTAAATAAGGAAAAGCTTACTACACCATGAAGACAATGATGGAACTCTCAATATGAATGAAGATCGAACGAGGTAATAATTATAGACTTTTAATGGCTTTTGAAGATGATGATTTTATGGATGTTGTAGATGAAGAAGGTCTTTATGAAGAGATTTCTAAACTCAAAATTTGTTTAGAAGAGAAAAATATGATTATTGATACTTTGCAATTTCAACTGGCTGAAAGAGAAAAACATCATGAGAAGTTAGAATGTGAAATTGTGGGTCTTAGAAAAGAGATTGAGAAAACAAAAGCTGTTAATCTTAGATTTGTTAAAGGATCTGAAACTCTAGATGAGATTATCAATGTGCAGCTGTCTCCTCTTATCAAGACAGGTCTGGGATATAATGAAGAAACATCTCAAGCGCAGAAAGCATCCACCTCCAAAAGTTATCTTGATGCAGCAAGGAGGAGTAAGCAAAGGCCCAATGGAGATCACCAGGTAAACCAGGGACATTTTTCTTCAAGAATGAACAGATATCACCAAGTAAATCAGGGGCAATCTACTTCAAACAGAAGCTACAATAGACCACAAGTAAGTCATTCTCAATTTGCCTCAAGAATGAATGTCAATGAAAACTACAATCATTCGGTCCGCAGGGTTGATAATCGCAGGAATTTCTTCAATGGCCAATGTTTCTCTTGTCACAACTTTGGACACAAAGCAGCTCAGTGTGTTGCCTACAAAACTAAAATCATGACTAGAGAAACTCAAAAACAGAGAAAGTATGACTGGGATCAATGAAAAGGACCTACAAATAAAATTATGCTCTTGAAAATGAAGTAGAATGTTCTATTTGTAATAATTTTGGACATGAAGATTTTGAATGCAGGAGCAGGTTTCGGCAGACAACTCAGAAGGAGCAAGCCTCAAACATCAAAACATGGAGAATGAAAGAACGACAACCAGAAAGATGGGTATAGCCTTATATGCGGAAGGGCAAGAAAATCAATGGTACATCAACAGTGGATGTTTGAAACATATGACAGGTGATAAAGAAAAACTTCTGTCATATAGTGCCTTGGAGAAGGAGAAGAAAGTCTCATTTGGAAATGACACCCCTGCACTCATAAAAGGTAAAGGTTCTGTTCTTTTAAAGGAAAAGGTGAAAGTAGGAAATGTTATGTATGTTGATGGCTTAAAGCATAATCTATTGAGTGTCAGTCA
>APFE030959032.1:2342-16476 GCA_000404065.3 Pinus taeda
GTAGGTTAGTCGTGGAAAGAATATAACACAACCCAACACTCTTATTGTGAATGGCCACAGACTAAAAATATATTATAAGCCACTCTTAAAAGAGGAATTTGTCAAAATGTTTCAAGATAATTCTGCAATAGGGCTGGTGAAGAAGAATCCTTCTTCTCCACCAGCCTAGCCTTTGTTCTTTTCTATCAAATAAAAAATAAAAATAAATAAAATAAATAAATTTGTATAAGCCTGAAAACCAATCATTGATTGGCAGCCTTGTACCAAAATGTAGGGCGAAAATCAGGAATTCCTGACACCTTATATTTTCCAAAAAAAAAAATCTCTCATTTTTCATTCCATTCCACATCATCCTCATTCCACTCCATCTCATTTCCATTCCACATCATCCTCATTCCACTTCATCTCATTTCCATTCCACATCACTTCATTTCAACTCCATTTCATTCCATTAATAAAAAATTTCATGACTATTTTCCATCCAGATAGTCATCATTTATACATCTCATTCAGTTGTAAGCTTGTTGGGCCAGTTTCCGCAACTAGGGTCAGTTACCGTAGCTCAAATCAGTTTCCGCAGCTGCTCACTAATTTCGCAGCCAGTTTGGTTTCTATAGCCACTACTCCGTTTTTCAAAAAAACAAATTTTTACAGCCAGATGTTGGTTCAAAAATCATGAAATCAAATGTAGGTATGAGGATATATTATGAAGAAATAAGGCATTTAAAAGCACCAATGTGGAGCAACCGATTGAAGAATAAGGAAAAATGACAAGAATTCCAAAGGTATGAACAAAACTTTATTTCAAATGGCATTCTAACACATTTTTTTGCATAGTTATTAAATCACAAGCTCAACTATATGCAATGATTAAACGAAATCACCTCTATAACCATTTCATTCCACACCATTCCTCCATAAGCCATGAATTCATTTTCCAATGGTCCTATGATTAAATTCCTGGATTTAACTCAAGCTTGGAAATATTCACACACCCCATTTGTCATTATGAATCGTGGTTGATTTGACTACGGCTTCTTTCAGCCACACAAAATCCGCATCCATTTTATAAAGTGCTTGTGTCCATTCTACAGTCACCCAATTTTAAAAACTACTGGATGCACTTGTTTCCCCTACTTTTCTATTGACCTCACGACTTCATTTCCACCGTGCTCACGTAAACCTTCATCCCATTTTGTTCTCTATCCCGCTTCTTCTGTGTGCCTATTCTCTGATATCCGCTTACAGTTACTTGTCTCCTTCATAAACCCTGACCATCTCTACTAATTCAGTCGAGTTTTAAATACGGAAGGAATGATGGGATGGCTATTGAGGGCAAAACTAGAGGGACCTAAGCATATTGAAGGATATCTGCAAGTGAAAGATATGTTGAAGAAGGCCAAGTGGTTACATTTTATCCCGAAATTCAAAGGCTACCATAGGGAAGTTACAAAGGCCTTTGCAAGGTCTTTTAACGGACTAGAGGTGGAAATTGGAGACCGAAAATTCATAGTAACTGAAGTGACAATAGCAGCTGCCACAGAGCTTCCCCGAGGAGGTGAACACTGGTTTAAGAACCGGGGACTTGGTGATGAAACTTGGAGAGAGATCTTACGGGAACCAGGTATGGACATCATCGTTTTCAAAAAAGGAATTCCTGTTCATGTTTTAAAAGAAGAATGGGCTAGCTTATTGTTAGTTATTCAAAAATTTATCACCTGTGAGGGACGTCTTGGAGCAATGTACATCTATCATGAACATCTGTTGATGAATTTCCTAGACAACCAAATCCTTAATTTGCCATATTTCTTACTAAACAGTTTGAAAAGATGTTTGTAACTGTTCAAAAGCATCTAGGGGACGTAGAGCCACATTTGTATCACCATGGTCTCATAAAAATCTTGATAGAAAAACAATTAAAGGAGAAAAAGGATACCTGGGAGCAATTTTTAATTAGAAATTTCTTTGAAGAACCCCAAGAAACCCCCGGAAGGCAGTACATCAAAAAGAAGTAGAAGAAAGAGAACAGATGATAAAACTCAAAGACCTCCTACTAACACAGTTGAGAGAAAAGAAAGACTATCCAAAAAGGGGAAGGAAAAGACCCCTACTAACACAGTGGAGAAAACTAATAGGGAAGAAAGACTGTCTAAAAGGGAGAAGGAAAAGACTCCTACTAAAACAGTTGAGAAAACTAGTAGGGAGGAAAGACTGTCTAAAAGGAGGAAGGAAGAGACTGTGGGTAAAAGGCCAACAAAATTAAAAGAGAAAAGAAGCATTGAGGTTATGCATCAAACCCCTTCCTTAGAGGAAGACCATCAAGTATTGTTTGACAGATTGGTTCACCTTCAGAAACATTCAGCTATGGCCAAAAAGAAAGGGAAAGGAAAACAGAAGGAAAAAGACAGTAGTCCGCAATATGTAAGAAGAAGCAGCAGGCTCAAAGGAAAATGGAGAAAAACACAAACAAAAGGACCCCATTTTGTTGATTTGGGAGAAGGAACACCTGAACAAACCCCAACTGGGAGTAGTCCACCTCATTCTTAGCCAAGTCTTGATGACATAAGTCCTTTTCGGCCAGAATTTGAAGTCAATTCTCCTGCACAACATTTTGAGGACAGCCCTAGGAAAACGACACCTGAAATAGATCCAAAGCAGCAACAGATGTATGATTACATAGAATCCTTGGAAAGAACAACCACAGGTCCAAGCACTTCATCCACTCAACCTCACATAGCACAAGAAGCCCTAGTCCAATCATTGAAACAAGAAATCTTTGAGTTGGAGGTTTTAAATCGACATATTAAAAATGAAAATGAAGCACTCAAAGAACAGAGCAAACTGGACAAGATCATCCATGACAACACTATGCTACACCTGGGACTATGGCACAAAAAGAACAGAAAATTGATGAATAAATGCAAAAAGATAAGTAGAGCACTGGTTAATCTTAAATTTAGATGCATGATAAAGAAGCCCACGATGTTAGCAGCACCAAGAAAGAGAGGAAGAGGTCTGGATGTACTAGAAGAAGCTTCAAAACATATGGTTTGAAGGGGAGGTAGTCCAAATTTTGGTTGCATGAGGACATGCAACACCTTCACAGTGGGGGTATGTTGAGTCCCAAAACTGCATCTTTCCTACACCTTTTTCTAGCTTCTTTCCATTCATCTGAACCTCCTAAATCATTAGTATCATTGCATAATAGTTTTAAAAAATGCATTTAAAGTGGTTTCTTGACTATGTGTTTGTGCTGCTATTTGAACTAGATTTTTGTTTATAAGCAGCAGAATCTTGTCACTTTCCGCAGTTAGCCCAAGTCTCTGTAGATGTATTGTCAAAGTATATATTGCAGGTGTCTTCAGGGGAATTGAGCCACATGGGAAAGTTGCAACCGACATGGACATGGACCGAGTCCTATTGGCTCAGTCAAATCCAGCAGAAAAGACCATAGTCAATGCTGGGAAAAACGGTGGTCAACTCAAGAGTCCTACAGTGACAAAACTCTGTTTTTCACCACGTGAAGCTATGCGTGGTTGTTCCTAGATCTCGAGGGACAAGTTAACACCTGTGGACTGCTCCATGAACCGGATCCAATAGCCACCTTCCAACGATTAAATCCTCATGACAGCCATAGTGCTAAATCTTGGGACGTGGTCGTTTATGTGTCTTGTATCAACACCGAATGTAGGAAAATAGTTATATTATCCTCTGTTATAAATAATGCGTTCTCATACGCATGTTAGTTAGCTTTTTGATGATGTAATTTTGACTGTAAAAGAACCCACTGTGTCGTACTTTATCACTGTGTTGTGACTACATTTTAATATATGAGAAGTCTCTGCTTTTGAACTCAATTGGTGGTTGATCGTTGACTATCTGACGATTGTGTAGAAGGCCCCTGCACAAACCGAGATCTTGTTTATTATTGTACAGTTTCATGTTTCATTTATTTATGTTATTATGCCATAACAATTCACTTGTATATGTATCACAGTTCTTATGGTGTTAACGCTTGATAGCTATCCATAGTTTTTCACATTTTTAACTGATCAGTGCTTTTCTTTCAGATCACAATAGGTAGCCCAGGCAACACATAGTTTTCTAATGACTAATGACATGGGATCATTTTTTTCCTTCTGTTGATTTTCATTTCCTTCAGTTTTTAGTTGTAGCATTGTGTTATTTATTTCAATTTTACTCATTTACTTTTCTGCAAGTTAGTTATTGAATTGCTCATGACATTCTCAGTTACCTCCTAAAGCCAGAGCGAGTCGAATGGTGAGGGATTGAAGTATGAAGTGTGTAGTTTGATATTAGTTTACTTTTCTACAAGTTAGTTATTGAATTTCTCATGACATTCTCAGTTACCTCCTAAAGCCAGAGCGAATCGAATGGTGAGGGGTTGAAGTATGAAGTGTGTAGTTCGATATTAGTTTATTTTTCTACAAGTTAGTTATTGAATTGCTCATGACATTCTCAGTTACCTCCTAAAGCCAAAGCGAGTCGAATGGTGAGGGATTGAAGTATGATGTGTGTAGTTTGATATTAGTTTTATTTTCTGCAAATTAGATATCAGATTGCTCAAAGTGTTTATGATTACCTCCTAAAGCCAAAATGAGTCGAATGGTGAGGGGTCAAAATATGAGTTGATGTAATGTGATTTTATTTTACTTTTCTTGCAGTTCTTAGATTTCTTTGAGTTCATTTTTTCTTATATTTTCATGGCAGCAAGGATAATGGGTTTCATGGTCACTAGTTCACCATTGTTTAATTAGAATAGTGGCACATTTTCACTCTCTTTTCAAGAACTAGTTTCATCATCACATGTTTTTAAAGTTTGAAGTTTTGAAAATAATTTTCAAAGACATCATTACCTTGAACATTTATATCATACTTGTCTTTAAGAATTTCCATCTCACATTAAGGAATTAACAGAAATAAACCCAAAACGAAACAAAAACTCAAAAACGACAAAAATTAAGAAATAGGCTATCTTGCACATATAGTGCACCGCACTTCAATAGTTTATGAATCCCAAATTGACAATTAATACAACAATTTAGGACACTCTGAATTGACCAAACAGTGGTTAGCAACAACACAAAATATTGGGAAGATAGACTACTTGGGGCCACCTGGGCCTATAATACGACTTGAAAGACGACCACTAGATTCACACTCTATGAGTTGGTCTATGGGAAAAAGGCCTTGCTATCTATTGAGTGCTACTACTGCAGCAAGAATGTTGCAACTCCAGGGTAGCCAACTTTACTTTTATCAACCCAGTAGTTCGTAACAAACTTGGAAGTGTCGATGCCATATGCACAAGTACTAGTTCTCACTGCAGGTTGTCACTTGGTCAATCAGCCAGGATCACTAGGAGCTCAAGCCAACTTCTATAGATATCAAAAGAAGCTCTATGTGTGATGAAAGAAAGAAAGATTACTCTACAAAAGCTATTCTAATTACAGAAAGGAAAGAGATTGTAATGTAAAGCAAGACCTAGTAAACCCTAATTAACAAGCTAATTCTACTTTTGCCAAAAACACTATGAAAACCATGAAAGAAATCTGATTACCTACTCAAGAAAGTAAAAAACATATAACCATGATATTTCTATAAGTAAATAAGCAAAAAGCATATTTTTGGATTTTTATCTGCTTTTATGTGAATTTGACATGCATCTGATTTATTGTGTGTGGGTGTGGCAGCAAATAGGTGGCATTGGAGGGTGGTTTTGGAGCTTGGGAGGATGGAATATGGTGTGGATGGGTCCTATGAGGTCGTAGGTGGCCTTCTAGAGGCTTTTCCCACACTCGAACTTCTAAAGGGAGCCTACAAGAAAAACTATAGGAGGACACATGGAAACTACAGGAGGAAAATGGGGAAACTAGAGGAGGCCTACAGGAGGAGGCCAAGAGAAATTTCCACTATTTTGAGGGTGTGAGAGTGGGTGGAAAAGGTGTATGAAGGTTGGAATGAGGTGTTAGGGTGCCTAAGGTCTACCATGAAACACGAAGAGAGAGAAAGATGATTGGGTTTGCTCAAGTAGAGAGGAAGAAGTTCTATGGAAAAAAAGGAAGGAAACTATGGTAGAATTGGGGTGAGGTTTAGGAGACCTATAGGGAATGGATCAGATGGAGGATGTGATTACTGATAAGCTGACCTAATACTGGAAGAGATTTGCTGCAAAGGAACTGACAGTCAACCAAGAAAATCAAGAAACAAATGAATTGAGTGCATTTAGGAAAAACAAAGTTTTGCATTAAAATGGTCTAAACTATGATCTATGAAAGGAAATTCTAAGAAATGTTGTATGAGAGGAAAGATGAATGAGGACTATTGGAAATCATGAAATGAACATGATAAAGGAGATCTGAAGCAAAGAAAAACTAGCCTATTAACCTACTAAAGAGCTGCAAACACCAGAAGTCCTATAAATGAGGAAAATTTGTGTTTTTGGGGCAGCAAGAGAGTCTTTGCCCCAAATCGTGGTCCTAGAGGGAGGAAGAGAGGCCAATGCACTATTTCTAGCCTTTTACATCTTTTCTAATCGTTTCTTAACCTGCTACAGAAAGAACAAATGGAAGAAAACAACTAAATGATCAAAAGCAACCTATTCTTAACCATAAAAGAAATACATCTAACAGCAAATTAATCTACAAACTGAAGTAAAGCATACAAATACAAGTAAAGAGAAGCTTGGATACTTGGATTGGGTTGTAACCCAAGAGCTTCTACCCTCTGAGATAACTCAATGCTAGCTCAAAAAGGATTCCATCTTCATTATAAAAAAAGTAGCAAGATTACATAAAACTGTCACAAAATAGTAAGCTTGAAATTTGAGCAGAGTTTACGTAAGAAAAAATCTGACCCTAGTGAGGTCGTAGGCCTCTCTATTTATACATCTAAAGCTACCAACAACTTCCTTAAAATCAATGATGCTTGGCTCCCAAACTCGAGATAACTATCAGTCATCCTCCACTTGCTCGGCTGCCTTCTAGTGCATGATTCTGTTGCTTGTACTCTGAGTTGAATGAAGGGAAATTCGAAGTGATGAGTAATAAATGAGGGGGATTCCCTCCTATAAGTCCTCTCCTCTATCTAATTTTAGTTATTGCTACCATTTAACCACTGGATCCTTGACTTTGACCTCAAAATCCATCAATAATATGCATTAAATACATGTTAGACCACATGGCATCATAACTAACTCAACTCACTCTATAAGCATAAATATAATCAGAAAATCATACAATAAGCTAATAGAATGGTTGATTTGACTAGGTTAGGAGGTAAAATGAGCCCACATAAGTACCCATTTATGAGGCTCATCATCACCCCGTACTGAAGGTGTTTCTCATCCTCTGAGCAAATTAGTGAATATTCTCATCTTTTATGGCCTTGGTGACCTCCCTAGCATCCCAGGCTTCTGATGTGGTCTGCTCATGTTTGTCATAAAATCCTATTGTTTTATCTATGTCCTTCCATTGCTCCTTCTCTTCTTCTTCTCTTCTACCTTCCAACATGCCTAATAGGAGTGGAGGACTCAGTTTGACGCCAATCCAGTTGACCTTCAACCTTTGCATGGAGTGCTTGTACATTGGCACTCTTTTTAATTCCTCCCTCGGCCTCATTAGGGAATGGTATTCTCTGATCTACAAGCTGTGGGGTAGGGTGTTCCATCTTCTCATGGAGGCATGCACATAGTCATCCCCAGGTAGCCTTTGTGTACTTCAAAGTGTGCAATGCTTGTGCCTAATTAGCTAGATATCTAGGGGAAATTTGAGGGTCATTGGCAAGCAGGTTGTGTGTGCATATGAGTGCCATAGGATCTAATGGCTCAGCTCTTATCATTAATGGCTCATTCTGCTCTTTTATCATCAATCTTTTCATTCCTGCTTCCCTCAATTCTTCATGGTTCATCCATGAGGCCATGGCCATTAATTGCAGATCCCTTAGCTTGGAATTTGGGTCCCACACTGTTGGCTAGTTGAATTGTTTATGAATTAAACATTCAAGTACCACATTAATTGTCGACCAGGGAAAGTCTTTTTATTTCAAAGGCACTGCGTACTGTATGTACTTAAAGTCTAAAAGCATCGAAAGCTGTAGTATACGTAATTCTTACGCTATGTCATTATAGTACTTGTTAAAATGAAAACAATTAATTAGAATTACAAATCTGAAAAGCAAAATAATGGACGCTCTGTTGGCAGAGGATCAGGACCCTATCCTCCAGATGGGGACGTTCAGCACCTGCCCCTGTAATCAGAATTACTGATGCACAATGCACTCTCATTCACCGGTGAGAAACAAAACTCAAAGATCAATGAAACAGAGCACTAGTAAAGCAAAGAATACCAGAGGTAATGCTATCAAATCCACACAGAGTACCGAAAAGAAATTACTGCACACTTACACACTTGACAGGAACGTAAATGGGTGAATCTTGTGAAGAAGGTGGGCCCAGTCCCTCTCACAAGATTCCCCAGGAAAACGAAGATGGAATTAAGTGCTCAAAACAGTTTTATATTCATCTGCCAAAAAGATCAAATACAATAGGACTCAGACTTGCTGATGTTCTCAGAATCTCAGTTACAGACCAACCATAGACATCCACGGTTCATGTAGATGTCTCCTCTTTATAGAGGAGACATCTATTACAATAGAATATTACAGCCTATTCAGTTAACCCATTTTGTCAAAAATAAGAAATTCAGAGTGCTATTACAACAATATGATAATACATCCTTTTCTTGAGCTTTAGCTGTTACACGGCGGGTAACTTATTTTGACTGTCTTCTCGGGATCTTCATGTTCCTTCGCCATTTCCCCATGCTGTTTATGCTGACTGTGTTCTTTTTCTTTAGACTTCCGCTTGATTATGCCACGTCACAATTCTCTAAATAGCTGCCATCTGTTGTCCATGGCTGTTACAAAATAGCTTGCTTTAGGTAATTGCTGTTGCTGGTGTTGCAGCAACTGCGTAGTTGTTGTTTCTGGTGTTGCAGCAACTGCGTAGTTGCTGTTTCTGGTGTTGCACCAACTGCTCATTATGACTCCTGCAAGCTTAAGACAATTATTTGACAATTTAGTCAGCGTTTCCAAGGATAAGTATAAAGATATTCACGAATATGAAATAAACAATTAAACATAGACTTGTGGAAGGTTACTTCATACCTTGGGGTTAATATGTCATTATGAAATAAAAGCCTTTACTTATCACTGCAAAAAGGGTAATTATACGGCAAAAGATAAGGTCAAAAATAGGTCAATTGTGAGTCCCAACATCCCCCCCAACTGAAGAGATTGCATGTCCCCATGCAATGTCTAATCTGAGTCTGAGTCGGAAAACTGGGACGAACAATGAAGATTACTAAGACAATAGCTGGAGGAAGTATCATCAAACTTTTCTCTGAAACCACAAACAGTTCGCATCTATTTCCATACTGCTACCTCTTCTCTGTTAGAAAGTCCAAACTTACCCTTATACTGATCACCTGGCAACCATAAGAGTGGGAACTTGAATCTATAGCCTATCCATTTCTCTGCACAAAATTTCATGCTTTCAACATACCGAGGTATCCTTCATAATGCTACTTGCAGATTTGATGGGTTATACGGGTGATATTCTTTCCTTTCTGTGGGGCAGTTATCCCAAAATAGTTTATTTGCTTGCACAGCCATTGATGCTTTGGTTTTTATATACTGCTGACAGTCTGTTAGGACCTCTGTTCGCAGTTTCATAACATGATCCTTCATCTCATCATTACCTATCATTTTTAAATGCTGCGAAATGAAAGTGGCAGGGTTCTGTGGTTCAGCTCGAATCCACAAAAGGCAATTTTGTTCGTTCTGGAGGCCTGAGACATAGGCATTTTGCCAGGTGAGCTAGTTTGCCAGAAAGGAAATGAAAGCTCTCAATTGTGTGTCACCTACTACAGGTGTCATATTAATGTTTCTTTCTTCAGACACCGCCTCATTGTGGAGGTATAATTCACACAGTAGGTTTTGGTCACTTTTGGGTTCTCCTGCAAAAGTTTTCATAAACTGATCTGCTGTGACAACTTGATAAGGCCTCCCCTCCTTGATAGCCTTCAACTGAATAAATGCAAGCCTTTCCCTTAAGAATGTGACATAGTTGAAGGAGGGTTTCCTTGCTACGAGCATCCTTTGGCACAACTCAAACATGAGGGACATCCTGTGTTTTAGTTCCTTAATTTCTTTATACTGTGCCCTGCACTGTTCCAGTGCTTTCCAGTTCTTATAGGCATGATCAAACTAGGTCCCTTTCTGTTGTTCAAATGCTTTCCCTTGAGATTGATGATATTCTCTCCACCATATGCATTTCAATTCCAGAAAACTTTCTGTTTCTACCCATGCATCTTTAACAGTGGAAGGCTCTATTTGCATACAGGCATCAACTGAAATTGTCTGTTCTGTTGACGTGGGCTGGGATAATCCGGCATCTTTTTCTTCATCTTCCACCAAAACTTCTTCCTCTTGCTGGCTTAATTCATTGTTCTCCAGATTGATTTTGGTGGTCCGGGGTGAATCTGTTTCTTCTTCTGCTCCTTGCTTCAATTCTTCCTTGTTTTCTTCTGAGACTGTTTGCTCTTTTTCCATGGTTGTCTGGGTAGGCCAGGGTGAATCTGCATCTTCTTCCATAATAGTCTGGGTAGGCCGGGGTGAATCTGTATCTACTTCCATAATAGTCTGGGTAGGCCGGGGTGAATCTGTATCTTCTTCCTTTTTCTCCTGCATAGCATCGGGAAGCTCCTTTGTTTGTTCTTGTGCAGCCTCTGAGGAACTTACTCGTTCTTGTGTAGCAGTAAGTTCCTGTTCTTGGTCTTGCATGTTTTCTAGATGACCTGTTGGTTCTCGTGTGTCAACGGGTCTCACCGACTGCATTTCTTCTAAGGATCCTGTTGGTTCTTGTGTAACAACAGGATTCTCTTTCTGCATTTCCTCTGAAGTTGGTTCTTCTTCCTGCACTTCCTGTGAAACTCCTATTGGTTCTTGTGTAACAACAGGGTTCTCTTTCTGCACTTCCTCTGAAACAGGTTCGTCCATCTGTACATTCTCAAGGCTCTCTGACTGCACTTTTTCTGAAGCTCCTATTGGTTCTTGTGTGTCAATAGGGCTTGCTGACTGCGCTTTTTCTACAGATCCTGTTGGTTCTTGTGTAGCAACAGGTTTTTCTGTTTCAGCAGAAGATTGTGAAATCTTTACTTCAGCATCATCAAATTCCTTTGTTTCATTTTCAGCCTCGGGGGCTTCCTCTATTGGTTCCTTCACTAACCTATACCCTGCCTGAGCATATATCTCGCCACAACTTCTACACAGATATTCGATATCTTTTCTTTTCTCCGTTGCCGAGGCTGCTCTTGCTAAAACCTGCAGACTGAATTCTACTTCATAAGCTTCCTTGATTCTTATTATCTCTTCCTGGTAATCCTGAATCTGAGCTTTCAGAAACTCAATTTCTTCTTGCAGGGCGGGTATCGTAGGCTGATCCTGTGAGACAGTAGATTTGAGTGGAGGCAGAGATTCTGCTACATCAATTTGGTCAATATTTCCCACAGGTGGTTCTTGTGTGTCACCTGGGGTAGTGGCTGGTTCTTGTGTTGCAGCCACTTGCTCACTATCATTCTGGGTGTCGGCAGCTGGTTCTTGTGTATCAGCTGCCTTAAGATATGAGGCCACGAAGCTATGAATGCTCTGCGTCTCAGCCTCTGTGGGTGAGGGAGAAGGGTTTCGGGAAGTGGCCGGAGTACGGGGTTTTAAAACAATGGATGGTGGGCTGGAGGGCTCAGGGGATCCTACTACTGACATTTTTCGTTTTGGTAAAAAGGCAGGGAATTGAGGTGTTTTTCTCTTTCTGCTGGCTCTTGTGACTGGAACAGTAGTCGGGGTGGTGGTTGCTTTGGTTGGACCCCTCGTTCTTCTTCTTTTTACTGGGGTTTTCTTTGGCTGCTGCATCTTTCGTTTGAGCTGCATAATTGGGATATTATCTTCAGAATCATCAGTGGAGATACTAAGTATGGGGGCGGGAGAATTGGTTCTTTTGGGTGACACAGTTAATTCCACTGCTTCTTGTTCATTTTCTGTAACATGCAGAGGTATTTGCTGGGGTTGTTCAGGGATATGTTCTGTCTGCTGAGGGTTTTCCGAAGGGGTTTGCTTACGGGTGTCGTCCGTTTGTTGAGGAGGCTCCTGGTCTTGTTGAGGTATATCCTCAGCTTGACGAGGATTTTCCTCTTTTTGATGAGGACTACCCTGCACAGGCTGTGGACTTCTTTCCCTCGGATGGGGATTAATGGGGGGAGGAGGGATGTTCAAAGGAAGAGCCTTGTTAATCAATAGTTGGACTAGGCGATGGTGTTTTAGGGAGAGGGCTGGATTCTTCGCTTTCATAGCATATCGTGCCATATTTTTAAGACAACCCAGCAAATAATATGGCATATTCACTAATTGACCATTTCTTAAGTGATTTAACAGAACGAAGTCGTGCTAGTAGATTACCTGGTAACGACCTTCGCATGTTAGATACTGCTTGACGAATTCAGCGACTCTTGGCCATGGTTGAGGTAGCGACCGCAATGCTACACCTCTGCCCTTGGTTTCTACCTCCTCGCCCGGACGGAGAAAGTCTTGCTGCGCGTTCAGAATCAAGTGTTTCCTGCTGAACCATCTTGTACCAGTGGTTGGAAGTCCAGTGACTTCGGCTATGAATTCTTCCGTGACCGGGACTTGAATTCCTTGGACGACAGAGAATACTTCTGTCAAATTGCGTGTGAATTCCACGACTTGCTGTTCGTCAAAGTCCGGAAGTCTCCTGAAATATTCTGTCCACCCAGCTTGCAGGAAAATTTGGTAAATTTCCGGAAAGAGCTCCAGAACTGCTGTCGTGCCTGGTTCATGAGTGATAAGGCCTCCTCCCATGGCTATTGTTTCGGTAACTCTTCAGAATTCGGGGCCGAGCTACCGATTTTAACTCAGAGTATACATCACAATTGGTAACATGCTGTAGTTTTTACATACAACCGGGAGAATTAAGGGTGGTGGTGGTTGGTGTGGTTAATCATTATGAAATTGCTTTGGTAAACCCCCCCCTTTTTCCTACGTGTGAATGATATGATTGGGGAATGTAATCATTTGATGTACCTATCAACTTTTTCCGCTTATCTATTATTTAATGCTTATTCAAAAACGTGCGTACCTTCGTCCTTTACCTTTTTGGATCGCTGCGTCACAAAGTCTTTTCTCGTTTGCTGTCAAATTATAATCATTATCGCAGATCTTGAAAGCACGGGAATATGATAATGATGGGGGAGTGACGGTGAGGTTCTGTAATCATCACGAAGGGTGATGTGTTTCGTGTGGAAAGGATATTTCGGATCGGTAAACACTGTCGTGGCACCGAGATTGGTGTTGCAGCCACAGGAATAATGTCGGGACAACAGGAAGTGATGTTGCAGCAACGGGAATGGTGTTGCAGCAACAGGGATGGTGTTGTAGCAACAGGGAATGATGTTGCAGCAACGGGAATGGTGTTGCAGCAACAGGGATGGTGTTGCAGCAACAGGAAATGATGTTGCAGCAATGGGAATGGTGTTGCAGCAATAGGGAATGGTGTTGCAGCAACGGGAATGGTGTTGCAGCAATAGGGAATGGTGTTGCAGCAACAGGAAATGGTGTTGCAGCAACGGGAAATGATGTTGCAGCAACGGGAATGGTGTTGTAGCAACAGGGATGGTGTTGCAGCAACAGGGATTCGGAGTCCGCCCATGGTTTCTTTTGAAGCCTTTCTCTCAGCTACTTTCCACGTTTCATCTGCAAAATCTGAAAATATAATATTGCAATCCTTGGCAGGATTTATTAGTTCCTAAAAATGTCTAATCTTAATAATTACATAAATAATAGAAATTCAAGTGTTCTGAGGGACGGCAAGTTCCTCTGGAAAAGAATACTGTTTTATTGCCATGCAAGTAGCTTTGAAGTCCTCTTTGGAAATCGGCCGCTGATACAACCGAAGTCGGTAGCCATTTACCAACAGTGGTGTTCTGCTTCCATCGATTGTTACTAGTCTAACTGTTCCATTTGGGAAAACAATATCCACTTCATA
>APFE030959051.1:0-10220 GCA_000404065.3 Pinus taeda
ATATAAAAAAAAAAAATTATTATTTTAATTAAAAATTTGCCCCATTAAAATATAAAAAACCTTAAATTTCGCCTTTGGGCGATTATTCGCCCCTAAAATTACCCCTGGTTAACTTACAATACTCAAACGCTTAGAACAATGGCAAATATTTAAAATCTAGGAACACTCTTTGACCTTTTTATCCGAGGACACAACAAATCTCAAACGCTTAGACCGATGGCAGATACTTTTAATTTAGGAACACTCCCTGACCTTTTTATCCGAGGACACAACAAATCTCAGCAAATGAGGCCACTCTCTGAATTTGATCCCAGCAGCAATCACTAACAAACCCCAAATGTTAAGCATGCAACTGATCCCTGGAGCGTAGAAAGCATAGCTTAGAAAGTGGAGTGAGTTTTCTAGAATGTCTTGGTCACCTTGTGAGCTGCGGGGATGCCGGGTCGAATTGGTGAGGGAGCAACTCGCGGGTTTTTGGAGTAATTCAAATTCCATTGTGAATTAACTTCCCATGTAGCAAGATGCGATGGAAATCGGGGGCAAGGCCTATTTCCACCTCTATAGATCCATTAATGCACCTTCTAAGTACATCGGTACATGGGAACTCTGACATCTATTTACGAGTCAATCGATATACTTAATTTTCAGGTGAACACTTTCTGGTTAATAGTTATGGAGATGTTCATGATATGATCGTCCATCCATCTCGCTGTTTGTATTGATGGTCATGAAACGCGGAAGCATGGGTAAGATAGGCCCATACACTCCTCTAATATTGATATCCATGAAATGGCCTCATACAAAACACAAGACCTGCACCGCCCAAATTCAAAATTTGAAATGGCCTCATACGAAACACAAGACTCGCCCCGCCCAAATTTGAAATTTGAACTTGTACCGATGTATTAATGGGGTCAGAAATATTGGTTGCCCTCTACTAGTGTTCTTCTGAAACTGAAACATGTGTTTGTAGCCATAAATCAATCATGCGTGAATGCTTAATTATAGTCGGACCTCTCTCTGTTCTGCTAGTTGAATCTGGTTCCGAGAGTGACGATGATAGATCGAGGTCACGGCAATCGCCGCCAAGAATGGATCAGCGAGGAAGAATGGACTATCACTATTCAATAGAATTGCAATGTTGATTTCCTACGATCGACAGTCCCAGCGTTTTAATTATGTAACCATTACCATATGAACCTTCATAACCAAAGGTACACAAAAAGTTATTTTGAAATGTAATTTCCAACTGCGCCATTTAATTCATGAAAACAACCTGTTTCCATCAGACCGCTTTTGCTGAGGTAGTGGTTTTCCTCCGAGGGGCTCCGCTACTGTACACCTCTCGACGTGTGTCCACTGTACTTTTCCAAAAACCACTTTTCATCGGGGCATATTGTTCATTTGGTTTGGGCAAGCGATATGCGTTGGATTAAAAGGAAGGCTGTCCACTGTTGATTGCATCCAAAGCTGCGTTCATGCCTGCAACATGACATTTTGTGAAGTGAAGTAAAAGTTTTTTTTGTTTGACCTCTGTAGCAACCGTATAACAGAGTTAATTATAAAAGGAATGTATCGCCATGCTAAAAATTTAATGAATTTACCGTGGTTAGTAAATGTAGGTAGAATTTAATTTTATTATTTTTTTTAATTCTCACGGGTGTTTGTCTTAGTGCATAGGTAAAACAAAAGTCAATTTTTTTTTGTAATGCAAGGAAAGAAACGCACAGCAGTGAGAAGAAAAAACAAAGCAGAGGGCGAATTTAATTTTGTTAAAAAGGGAAATGCAATGTAAACGAAGCAGTGTGAGGTAAATATATGCATCAGCAGATATGTAGTATTTTTGTTGATTGAAATGTAATGTGAAGAATGCAACAGGGGATATCTAAGAGTTATTTTTATTTACAGCAGTAAATGTAAAAGAAATTTTTACACACAGTAGTGTAAAATTTCAAAAGGAGAGAGAGTAATTTTTAAGTTCTTGGTGAATCCCTCTATGAAGAGGAAGAACCCTCTGTAACAGGTTGCCTAATTAATGAATACAAAGTGTTTTTGTGTGTGAGAAAATATTTGTCTTCTCAGAAATCAATTATAGCTTCCCTGTGTTAAAGATCATGTGGTAAAAACAGAGTATTACTCTCTTTTCAGTGATTTTGTTTTGAAATTTACCAAAAAATTCCTAATAGTGGTATCAGAGCTTGTCCAGGCTCTTTGAAGGTGTCAAAGAAGCTGAAGGAAGGAGTTTTTTGCTGCAACAGCTTATCAGTAGTGTGAAGACTCAGTAAAAAATCCAAGGTATTTCACAAGTTTTTTTGTGTTGCTATTGAAGACAGTGAGTTATTTTAAATACATAGTCAGGTATTTGAATCATAGTTTAGAGTACAAGAATGGCCAGCACCAGCAATAGCATGGGTATCTTTAATACTCAGCTTCCACAGTTTAATGGGAAAAACTATGACTATTGGGCAATAACCATGAGAGCCCTGTTTGCCCCACAAGATCTATGGGAATTAGTTGAATATGGGTTTGAAGAACCAGCAGATGAAAATGAGTTTAAGAGATTAGCTCAGGCAGAGAAAGATCTATTGAAGAGCAATAGGAAGAAGGATTCCAAAGCCCTCGTATTTTTGTATCAAGCAGTGCATGAGAGTGTGTTTCCAAGGATAGCAGCAGCCAAGATATCCAAAGAAGCATGGAAAACTCTCAAGACTGCCTATCAAGGCATGGAGAAAGTGAAGACAACAAAACTGCAGTTGCTGAGGAGAGATTTTGAGAATCTTTGCATGAAGGAGTCAGACAATATTGACTCATTCTTCACACATGTAATTGGTCTAGTCACATAGATAAGGACTCATGGAAATATTCTTGAAGAAAGGAGGATTGTGGAGAAACTATTGAGGGTCCTACCCTCAAAGTTCGATGTGATTGTCACCACCATAGAAGAGACAAAGGATCTCTCAAACTTCTCAGTTGATGAACTACATGCATCACTGATAACACATGAGTAGATGTTGAGTAGAAATGAAAACTCATCTCTAGAGCAAGCCTTTAAGACCCAGTTGTCTTTTGGAAGAGGAAGAGGTCAAGGCAAGGGAAACAAGAGAGGAAGAGGCAGAAGCCAAAATAGAGCTGGAAGAAATAGTCCAACAAACACTCAAGGAAGAGGCAGCAATCCAAATCAGAACCAAGGCCAAGGCAGCAGCCAACAAAGTGGAGAACATCATGCTCAAGGACAAAGGTATGATAAACCCAATGTCCAATGTTATTATTGTAAAAAATATGGGCATTATGCAAATGAATGTAGGAAGAAGCAACATGATATTAGTAATATAACTAGTGCAAATATCACTAGAGAAAATATCAGCCAAGACAATGTGTTGATAGCTAGTAACATGGATGAAACAACAGTGATGATATATGGTTTCTAGACTACGGTTGCAGTAACCATATGACATGAAACATAGGCTTGTTTTCTAAATTAGATCAAAATGTGAAATCACAAGTCACACTTGGGACTGATAATAAAATTTCTATTATGGGAAAAGGAGAAGTTAAAATATTTACAAAGAAAGGTGAAAAGAAAACCATAGCAGATATTTATTATGTTCCTGGAAAGAAATGTAACCTCTTGAGTATTGGTCAGCTTGTTCAAAAGGGGTACAATGTTTTCTTTGTGAATGATGTATGCACCATCATGGATAGAGCACCCAACAAACAATGTATTGTTGAAGTGAAGATGACAAGGAGCAATATGTTCCCTCTCAGAATAAAGGCAGATTTGAAAAATAAAGAAGTAATAGCAGCAGTGACACAAGAGGCTTTCCAAAGCGTACCAAAGGATGAAACTTGGTTGTGGCACTTGAGATTTGGACATCTCAACTTTGGAGGTCTTAACTTGTTGAGTAGAAAAGGAATGGTAAGAGGATTACCATTGATAGAGAAACCAGACAACCTTTGTAAAGGTTGTATCTTGAGGAAACAACACAAAGAAAGTTTTCCATCAGGGAAAAGCACAAGGGCAAAGGCACCCTTAGAGATTGTCCACTCAGATGTATGTGGACCGATGCAAACTCCATCACTTGCAGGAAGCCAATATTTTCTAACATTCATTGATGATTTCACCAGAAAAACTTGGGTTTATTTCATGAAGAACAAAAGTGAAGTGTTTGAAAAATTTTGAAATTTCAAAGCATTTGTAGAAAACCAAAGCGGGCTGCATATCAAAGTTTTAAGAACTGATAGAGGAGGTGAGTATATCTCCAAAGAATTTCTACATTTTTGTAGATAAAATGGAATTCATAAGCAATTTACCACAAGATACACTCCACACCAAAATGGTGTTGCTGAAAGGAAGAATAGGACCATCATGGATATGGCGAGGAGCATGTTAAAGGCAAAGCATTTGCCAAATGATTATTGGGCTAAATCTGTACACTATGCAATATATATTCTGAACAGGTGTCCTACAAAAGCAGTGATGAACATAGTGCCGAAAGAAGCATGGAGTGGGAGAAAGCAAGGAGTCACCGACATGAAAGCTTTTGGATGTGTGGCTTATGCACACATTCCAGATCAGCTAAGGAGGAAGTTGGACAGCAAAGGGGAGAAATGTATTTTCATTGGATACAGTGAAGAATCCAAAGCTTACAGGTCGTATATCCCATCTACCAAGAAGTTTTTTGTGAGCAGAGATGTTTAGTTCATTAAGGAGGAAGCTTGGGATGGAAGCATAGAGAAAACAATGAATGTTAAAAATTGTTTGTCTCATGATGAAGATGATGAGGAGATGGTTGAAATACATCCCCAAACAACAGTGCCAACACAAGGATAGCAAGAGACACCCTTGAGGAGAAATGGAAGTGCTTCTCCAAGCACATCACAAGGAGGAAATTCAAGTGCTTCTTCAAGCACTTGTACACCAAATGAAAGAGGTAAGAAGTTTAGAAATTTAATTGACATTTATGATGAAGGTATTGATTCTTTGTTTTCTTTATATTGTCATGTTGATGACCCTATTCATTTTGAAGATGCAATTAAGGATAAGAAATGGATAGAAGCTATCGATGAGGAGATCAATGCCATAGAAAGAAACAAGACATGGGATTTAGTTGAACTACCAAAAGGAAAAGAAGTCATGGGAGTTAAATGGGTTTACAATACCAAGAGTAATGTTGAAGGCAAGATAGAAAGACACAAGGCAAGACTTGTCGTCAAAGGATATAAGCAGCAGTATGGGAGAGACTATGAGGAAACTTTCGCACCGGTTGCTAGAATGGAAACCGTGAGAGCAGTGCTATCCATAGTAGCACAAAACAAGTAGAAAGTTTACCAAATGGACGTGAAGTCAGCATTCCTAAATGGAGTGTTAATGGAGGAGGTTTACATTGAACAACCTCCAGGCTATGAAAAGAAAGGCCAAGAACACAAAGTGTGCAAATTGAAGAAAGCTCATTATGGGCTGAAGCAAGCACCAAGAGCTTGGTACAGTAGGATAGATTCCTATCTACTGGAAAATGGATTTGAAAAGTGTGAGGGAGAACCCACCCTCTACATCAAAGAAAAAGATGGTAAAATTCTAATTGTTGTGTTATATGTTGATGTTATTTTCATAGGTAATGATGACTACCTTATTGAAAACTTCAAAACAGTCATGAAAGAGGAATTTGAGATGACTAACATGGGTTTTCTGAGATACTTCTTAGGAATAGAAGTAGAAAAAAGTGGAAATGGGATTTTTATCTCACAGGAAAAATATGTTAATGAAGTGTTGAGAAGATTCAATATGCAGGACAACAAGGCAGCAATCACTCCCACAGTGATGGGATTAAAACTCAGCAAAGAGGACAGCAGCAAGGATTTTGATCCTAGTTTGTACAAGAGCATAGTTGGCAGCCTCATGTACTTGACTGCAACTAGGCCGAATATAATGCATGCCATTAGTTTAATTTCCAGATTCATGGAGAGGCCAAAAGAAACACATTGGTAGGAAGGAAAAATAATTCTGAGGTATGTAAAAGGTACTAAAAGGTTTGATATTTTATATATTGCTTCAGAATGTTCAGATTTAATTTGATACACTGATAGTGATTGGGCTGGAAGTGTAGATGATCGAAAAAGCACATCTGGTTATGTTTTTCACATGGGTTCAGGAGCTATTTCATGGGCTTCTAAGAAACAACCTATTGTAGCATTGTCTACAGCAGAGGAGGAATATGTGGCAGCTACAACAGTAGCATGTCAAGAAATTTGGATGAGAAGAATGTTAAGGAGCTTAGGCCAAGAGCAGGCAAAAAGAACGATGATTTTTTGTGACAATAGCTCAGCTATTGCATTATCCAAGAATTTGGTGTTTCATAAGAGAATGAAACACATTGACATAAGGTTTCATTACATCAGGGAATTGGTAAACAATGGAGAAATTGTTTTACAACATTGCAGGACTCACGAGCAGGTTGCAGACATTCTGACAAAGCCATTGGGTTAGAAAAGTTTTGAATTTTTGAGGAAATGTTTGGGTATGACTGATAACCCAGCAGTTGAAATTAAAGGGGAGTGTTGAAATGTAATTTCAAACTGCCACATTTAATTCATGAAAACGACATGTTTCCATCGGACCACTTTTGCTGAGGTAGTGGTTTTCCTCCGAGGGTCTCCGCTACTATACACCTCTCGACGCGTGTCCAGTGTACTTTTCCAAAAACTGCTTTTCATCGGCGTGTATTGTTCATTTATTTTGGGCAAGCGATATGTGTTGGACTAAAAGGAAGGCTGTCCACCGTTGATTGCGTGAAGTGAAGTAAAAGCTTTTTTTGTTTGACCTCTGTAGCAACCGTATAACAGAATTAATTATAAAAGGAATGTATGGCCATGCTAAGAATTTAATGAATTTACCGTGGTGAGTAAATGTAGGTAGAATTTAATTTTATTATTTTTTTAATTCTCGAAGGTGTTTGTCTTAGTGCACAGGTAAAACAAAAGTTATTTTTTTTGTAATGCAAGGAAAGAAACGCCTTAGTGCATAGGTAAAACAAAAGTCATTTTTTTTTGTAATGCAAGGAAAGAAACGCACAGAAGTGCGAAGCAAAAACAAAGCAGAGGGCGAAAGTAATTTTGTTAAAAAGGGAAATGCAATGTAAAGGAAGCAGCGTGAGGGAAATATATGCAGGAGCGCATATGTATTTTTTTTTATTGAAATGTAATGTGAAGAATGCAGCAGGGGATATGTAAGAGTTTTTTTACAGCAGTAAATGTAAAAGAAATTTTTACACACAGTAGTGTAAAATTTCAAAAGGAGACAGAGTAATTTTTAAGTTCTTGGTGAATCCTTCTATTAAGAGGAAGAACCTTCTGTAACAGGTTATCTAATTAATGAATAAAAAGTGTTTTTATGTGTGAGAAAATATCTATCTTCTCAAAAATCAATTATAGCTTCCCTGTGTTAAAGATTGTGTGGTAAAAACAGAGTATTACTCTCTGTTCGGTGATTTTGTTTTGGAATTTACTAGAAAATTCCCAACAGTTATTACACTCGAATGATACTTATAATCACTGGTTTATTATCTTGCCATCAACCTTATGAATTGCTGAAAATTTAATAATAGTAATTAAAGTGGTGTTTTAAAGTATAATTTTTTTTTTACTGAGCGTACATAGGTGTCAAGAGATGTGACAGAAAGCCTTGAACTCCTTTTAGTGCACTCAATTTTACACATCAATTAATACCCTCTCTAAAGAAACTCCAAAAGTTCAAGTGAACACTATGTCCATTATTTAAATTTAATAAGGGATAAAGTAAAACTCCATATAATTATTTCAATATCACATAATCTTTTTATATAATAATTATATTTATAATATTAATATTTAAAATAAATTAATTAATAAATATTCCAATGAACAAATTTTGATCTATAATATTGGTCCATTTAGTACAATGAAAAATGGTAAACCCACTTGTGAGAAAAAGGAAAACTGAAAATTAAAAATGAATTAGGCCAAAGTAGCTCTAAAATCCGCGTTCACATTTAAAAGAACTATAAAAGTATTTGCATATATATATGTTTTAAAATGTAATAGTAAGTTACTATTATAAATAATTAAAAAAATATTATAATAAATGAATAAACAAGAAAAAAAATCTGGTTTAAAGTGTTAAATTAAAATTATATATATTATTTTATAAAGAAAATTAGAAACTATAAATAATATTTTTTATATCTAAATTGAAAAGAAACAGTTTTCTGAATTGATTATTTCAGATAAAAAATAGAATGATACAAGTTTTGTTAATACTAATTATTTGAAATAGTAATCATTTTTATTATATATAGTTATAATTAAAAAAATTAAAAATAAACAAATATATAATCATGGTAAAATAAATCCTGGCAAAAAAATACATATTCCAAAGAAGTATGGAAAGAAAGTTTGCATTTTCCGGAAAAGTAAGAAAAAAGGTTTACTGTGAAAGTAAAATAATTTGCATGTGTAGAAAAGTCAAAAGTAAAATAATTTTCTTATCTTAAAAAGTGAAAGAAAGTAATACATTGGAAACAAAATAGAATTCTATGTTTGAAAATTTCCAAATGTCAAAGAAATATATGTTCAAAGTAAAAAAAATCTTATAGGATATTTACATATTCCAAACCATTTAAAAAAATAGATATGGTCAAACTAAGATAGATCCTGATATGATGGAAAAGCATCAAATAAAACATTATATGGAAAACAATTTGCATAGTCCAGAGTAGAATATGGTTGAGGACAACAAGTTTGTTTGGAACAAAGATAAGGAACATACAAGATGGAAAAAACCAGTGTCTATCACAACACATTTGACAAGTTTATCACAAATTAAAAAATTACAACCACAAAATAATGGGGAATTATTAGGGATGGTACACTGATAAAGATGACACCAATGAACTCCTCCACATTGTCACTCAAAAGATGGAAATTCTACCCAACAACATAAGAAACATGTGAAAATTGAGAAGACTAGTATTATTAGAATGCTTTCGAGAAGACTAGTATTATTAGAATGCTTTCTCTTAGTTAAAATGAATTATAACTTTTATGACTTTCAAATATTTGGGATATTTTAATTTCGTTGGTTGTTATTTTCTTAGAAGAATTTCCATATTTACCTAAACTCAAGAGTTTAAAGTAATTAAAGATTATTTACTATTCTAAGGTAAGTTTCTAATAAAATTTAGTTACAAAAGATTATTTTCAAATTTAGTTACAAAAGAGTATTTTCTTTCTTGGAAACATTTTCTCTTGTTTAGCTACCTACACTAGATGAGTTGCCTATGATCTAAGAAGGTGTAATGGCTTCGCTTGGAATATTTACTATAATGGCATGTACAATATTAAATAATTACCAAAGAGTTATGGGTGTGAAGACACTTCAAAAATTAAGTGTTTATGGTTGTCCAATAACAAATATAGAAAGTAGAGAAAACATTGTTGTTAAAATGGTGGCAATGTTTATTGTAGGAAGAAATTACAAAGAGATATTCTCAATTGTGGAATAAAAAGGAAAATTGGCTTTATCGTGAATTTTTGAGTAACTAGCTCTTTCTTTTCTTAAGAAAATTTAATACCATTATATAATTTATGTTTGGCAATTACCATTATTTATTATCAATTTTTTGAAAAAAATTGATATTAGTGAGATAATGTTAATAACTATTTCACAAATTTTTAGATTTTTACGACAACTTCAATTTCTTTATCTCTAATCTTAAAAAAAATTATGAAAAAAAAGGTTCACTTATATATTTTGGATCGTCCCAAATTACTTTCATGAAATATGTGAATAATAAATTGTTATAATGATCTGAGTTGTATATTAACTTACCATGAAATATATTAAGTGTTCTAAAACAAATATATATATATACAACCTTAATATGTCTGGATTAAGTAATGATATTATATAAATTTTGGTGAAACAATTTTTCTTTTTCAAGAAAATTTACTAAATTTACATATAATTTAATATTTTTGATGCTTATATATTATAAGATTTATAAAAGTAATTTAAGTGTTCTAAAACAAATAAATATATATAAAACTTTAATATTGTCTGGATTAAGTAATGATATTATATAAATTTTGGTGAAACAATTTTTCTTTTTCAAGAAAATTTACTAAATTTACATATAATTTAATATTTTTGATGCTTATATATTATAAGATTTATAAAAGTAATTTAA
>APFE030959061.1:0-71168 GCA_000404065.3 Pinus taeda
GGTGTAAATTCACTCGAAGCATAAGCACAAAGTTTTTCTTCACCTTTCTCTCTTCGTTCTAAAAGAATGGCTACCCAAAAATCTAGAGAAGCATCAGTTTGGAGTATAAGAAAACCATCACCCGGTGGCTAGAGCTTTGGCAGTTGTTGGAATTCTATTTTCAATTGTCTAACTGCTTCTGTTTCTTCTTGTGACCATCCCTCTTTGAGATGTTTCTTGATCGGTGTTGTTTTATTTGTCAGATTTCGAATGTACTTGTGAAGATAATTCAGAACTCCTAAGAATCTTTGAATTGTTTTGGTATCCCTCAGTTCATCTGGAAACTGTGTCAATTTAGTTAATACATGTGGTTGCATTTGAATTGTATCATTGACTACATTGATTCCCATAAAATCTATACTGTCTTGGAATAAAGACATTTTTCTTTCCGACAAAACTATACCATGTTGTTGAACTTCTTTTAGAAATATTTCTAGATGCTCTAAATGGGTTTTTACATCTGGACTATGAATGAGGATGTCATCAATATATGTAACAATAAAATCATACTTAGAAAAAATAAAATCCATTCTTCTCTGGAAGAATGCAGGGGCATTTTTCAAACCGAAGGGGACAACCTTCCATTGGTAAAATCTGGCTAGACAAATAAAAGCAGTTTTATGCCGGTCCTCTGGCTATATCTGAATATGATAATATCCAGACTTCATGTCAAATTTACTGAATACCTTGTTGTGCTGTATTTTCTACATTATGGTCTCTGGTCTTGGCAATGGATAGTTAAAACTTTGAGTGATGGAATTAAGGGGTTTATAGTTTATTACCACTCTGGGTTTTCCCCTAACTATCTCAGAATGATTCCTTACCAGAAACGTTGAGCAAGTGTAATGAGACTCGCTTGGCTCAATGAGATGCATCTGTAGTAATTCTTTAATCTGTCTTTTTATTTCCTACTCATCTGAGGGAGTACAAGGAATTACTTTTCCTTTGACTTCGTTATCATGGAAGGTTACAATTTCTTGCATCGGACTTTCTGTTTCCCAAAACTGTTGTGGGTTTTCCGAGCAACTTTTTAGAAGTCTCTTTTGGATATCATCTTGTTCTGTAGACCAATTGGGATCTATACATGGCAATTGTTTTGTTTTAGATTCTGCTCTTGCTTCATAAATCTACAAGACTTCTTTCCAATCATCAGAATCTTTTATTGGCTTTCTGGCTCCTACTCTTTTTTTGCTATTTTCATGTCTTGCTTCTGAGTTTGAAATAAACAACCTAGGTACAGAAATAGCTTTATTTTTCAAATTGATAATCGGCTTATCTTGGCTGATTGTTACTGGAAGCACAAAATTTAAAAATGGCATTCCCAACATTAAACTAGCTGAGGGATCAAAATGTTTTATTGCAGAGATCTTAACAATACTCCCCCCAACTTTCAATGAAATATTGTCTACATAATGAGTTAAGCTCACAGATCCTCCAATGGTTTCTGAAACCAGTATATTTTGTAAGGGTTTCCAGAGAGATTTGCACAAAGATGGTCTAGCCAAATTATTCGATCCTCCGGTGTCTATGAATGCATCTACAGATATCCATTCATTTTTTACTTGGACTTGGACTTGAGGCTATTGTTATTTTATGAAATGGACAAAAAGCCTTTACTTCTGGAAAAGGTAAGACAGGTTGTTTACCTTTTGGTACTGACGGCTCTGACTATTCTGACTGTGAAGTTGCAGATTAATATTTTGAATCATCTAATGTTTCACTGGTGACTTCAGTGTCATTTTCTTCTTCACTGTAATGGAGTTCTTCTAAAAACTCATCGTCAGAACATGATGGACATATATTCATTTTTTGAACATTTTCTTCTTCTTCTACTTCTGATATTTCAGTTAGAATATATACATTTGAAATATCATCTTTTGACTCTACTACTGACCAATCATCTTGAAACTCTTCTATATCTATACAGGCTTTAAGCTTACTAGATGAATTCTGTGGGCACTTTTGTGCAAAATGTCCTTCCTTTTTACAAATGAAACAACAATTATTGTTTCTAGGTTTGGACCTTTTCTTCAAAAACTTATATTTACGGAATGGATTTTTTGATTCGAGACTCTCTTGGGTTTGAATCTACCATACCTCTTTGTTTTCTTCTTCTTTTAGAATGGTGTCCATGGTAGCATAATTTTGTAGACATCTGAACTAGGTGTGATGTCATGCGCCTTCTTCTGCCAACACAAGTATTTAACATTTTCTATGATTTTAAAAATAAGGTCAACCCAATAAACTTGATCTAGTCTTTTGTTTTGTACATCTAGATCTTTCATAATGAGGTCTCCTAGATTGCTTGGTACTTTTGACAAAAAAGAAATTTTTTGAGCTACATCATTTGAGAGATTAGCTTTGAAAACCTTAGCCATGAAATCTTTACTGAATTGATCTAAATATTTTAGATCTTTTAATTCCATTCGACTAAGATCTGTTATCAATTGCTTCTTCTCATCAATTGGTTCAGGCACGAGCTGTGTTTTTAGCAACAATTCTAATGTAGACAGTCCGACTTCCATGATGGCTCCTCTTTCTTCCTCTGATGGTCCCATCCACCAATCATAAACTATAACAGTCATATGTTTTTCTGCTAGGACCATGATGGATACATTATCCAACTTTGTTGTGACCTGCATCTGATACAGAGCACCTATCCAAATCTGGATTGATTCTCCAGGGTTTGAAGAATTATCCAAATCTAAGATATAGCCACTGGTATTGGCTACATATAGATCTTCTTCAACACATGGATACTTATTGACTTCTTTCAGGGTATGAGTTTTGTTCTGATTATTTATGGATGGCAAGATAAAAGAAGGGAATTTAGAGGTAACTTTTTCAAGGGTCATCACTTCTTTCTTTGAGACAAAAGGTTTAACTGTTTTGTATGTCTCTCTCTCACTGGTTAACTTTCCAGTGTGTTTAGAAGTATACTCTTTTGCACTGGTTGTAGTTACTACTTCTTCTTCTTCTTCCTGATCCCAATAATTGGGTGCACTCATATCTATAAAAACTTAGGAATTTCCTTGGCCTTTTTCTTTTGTTTCCTTCTTCTTCTTTCTTCCTTCTCTAGATTTTTTGATTGTTGCTCATCATAGAGAAATTTCATATTATCATTTATCAAATCAACTTGTTGACCTAAGTCATCTAGAACATCTTCTGCATGTGCACACCAGGTGGTTAGATAGTTTCCTATCTAGTATACTTGATCCATGTCATTTGGATTTTGTGAGTTTTGTTCTAGCAAAGGAGCGCAGTCAACTTTTCTTGTTGGCTGTCTAGTATTAGATGAAGAAGTACTAAATTTTGTTTTAGGCAACCATTTTCCTCCTTTTACAAATCTGTGATTTGCAAACTGGAATTCCTCTATATGTGGAGTAGATCTGACATATGTCCTAAACATCTTATTACAGCGAAGAAAGGTTTTTCTTTAGGTATATACAATTCATTTGTAGACAGTGGTGTACTAGTAGAAGAACTGGCTTCTTCTGGTAAAGGAATATGGTGATAAAAAGATCTTCTTTCACTGATAGGAGGTTGTTCATTTTTTGAGATTGCTGGCAACACATGTTTTTCTGGCATAACTATCGGTCGTGGTATTCTTGTTCTATTTGGGATTATCCTAACACAACCATCTGACACAGACATCCTTTTGAGCATACTGTTTGAAGTATCAGTTAATGAAACTTGCATCACACACAACTGTATATAAGGAAACTAGCGTATACCCTGTAAATTTAGTTAATTCTTCATATGTTGATCCTTAATCTGTGCATTAGAACCATATAAATAGTAACCAGGAGTAGTAAAAAAAACAGATAATGACACACATGAACACAAGATATAAGGTGGAAAACCAATGTGGGTGAAAACCACCTGCTACAATCGTCTCTATATTTCTTTTAATAAGAAACTTCTTTTTACAATATTTTGTATTGGTGCAGTCTTATACCAGTACACAGGCTTCTACGTACAGAAGGCTACAACCTTCTCTCATTCTCCAACTTCTCCTGGAAGGGAGCTACAAGCCCCTAGCTCTTGCACTAGCTGATGTATTAGTATGTAGGTGCTGACCTATAGAAGGCTACAACATTATCTTCTCTTCCAGGGACCACATTTCATAAATTTTCAAACTGGATCCATCAATAAAATCAATCAAACGTCAAATATATCTGCATCAAACAATCACTTCTCTGAATGTTGTAACCAGAATATAGTAACAGTAGCCAGAACCCAAGCCAGAACCCAGAACACTGCAACAACAATTACAAGTAGCTAAAGCATATTTTATGAGGTGTACGCTACTTCAATGTGATGAACCTACATGCATACGCACTTGTATCAAGGTAAACCTGCGTATACACACTTTTGAAATGTCGAACCAATGTGTATATGCGCCCTTGCTATAATGAACTTGCGTACAGATCTATAAATGATGATTTTAACTTTTACAATTATTCAGACATCAGTTATACCCAGATCATCATATTTACAGATTACGACATGTGCTAATTATTCAGATAAAATATTAAAACCACACAAAGATACTTCTCTTCAAGCCTTAAGATATTGACCCATCAATATAACTTATCCTTCATCAAGTGCTCAAGTTCATCCTTGAATCAGATCCAGCTATGCACCATAACCCAATCACCTGTATTCTAGATCTTACTCTTCATTAGATATTCCATTCATGAGTGCCTTTGCCTAATGATCTTCTCCTCCTTTTATAGTCTTAGGCCTTACTCAATACCATGGTCCAAAACCACTTAGAATCAATACCTTGGACCAAATACATGGGGTCAACACGTCAGACAAGATACCTTGGACCAATACCATGGATCACAGTACCATGGACCAAATACCATAGACCAAAACCAAGTTTTCCAACATGTACGCACCTTTCCTTTTGTGAAAGTGTGTGTGTACGCCATACAAGCCTTTTGGTCTGCGAACCCGCATGTACACGTGGCTTGGTCAATGGGAACATGCGTATACCTCTATTTCTTCATTTTGTGATCTTGAACTGTGATCTGTCATCTGTGAGAGTTTTCGTCAAGGACAACATCTATGTCATAATGCCAAATCTGTGTCATAATTCCAACACCTACACATAGTCTACCTCCTTTCAATGACTAATTATGGCCATTTCACTTTGATGGTTCTTCTTGCAAGGGAAATGGTGCTGGAATCCACCTATACTAACCTCAAGGTAAGATCCACCAATAAGATTTTCGGCTTGAATTCAACTATACTAATAACATTGTCAAATTTGAATTCGTTGGATGCTTTTAACATCACTCATATCTGTAGAGAACTTAATGCTTTGGCTAATGAACTAGCTATCTTTGCTTCTAGCCTTTCTCGACAAGCTTTATTTGATAGACATAATTGCATTTTTTAATGTTTCTAGAGGCATCATTTGCCTAATAACGAGGGATTTTCGAAATTTTCTAAGATGATGAAAGCATATGTGCTCTTATACAAAACTGACAAGTCCATGATAAACAAATGATATCTCTGAACGATAATAAGTATCCATCTAGGCTTTCTCCATTGGAAAGTTCTTTTTCTTCCTGTGATGGTCCTTCATCTAAGAAAGATCATATAGAAGGATCTAAAAACAAGATTGGTGAAAACATCTCTATTGAAATAGAGATCCATGATTATCCTAAGTTTTAAAAAAATGGAGAAAATTGTATTTATCAAGAAAAATAATATTTCTTTACCATTTTCAAGGAATTCTCATATGTATTTTCCTAGTCCTAAATGTTGAAAAATGTGTAAGTAGGTTTGATATTCATAAATATGAAATGTAATTTTGATTCGTGTATATTTTAAAAACGAAATAAGAATTATTATTATTTTTGGAACATGGGTTTCATGCTCAAGATCTTTTATTTTAGAGGTCAAGAACCCACTGAGTGTTTCTAGGATTTTTCCTAGGTCAAGAAGTCAAAAGATTCATTGTAGTAAGTTTAAGACCCCATCGAGCACATTGTAACTTGTAAAAAAAATTATTTTTTTCTTTAAAAGTGTCAAAACAACCTTCAAGGCCAAGTCGTCATGACAGCTAGGAAGTCAACCTATTTTGAGGAGCCACGTCCACCTTTAAAAGCCTATATAAAGGAGGGAAACCAACCTCCTTGGAACACATTCATTCACTCACCCCTATAATTGGAGAAGAAGGGAAAAAATGCTATGAAGAAGGAATATGATGAAGAATCATTGTTTCTAGGCTATTTCTCTCTCACACGTGAAAAGGAAGGATAGGGTTTTTGTTGATGGACTAGGGTTTTTCTTTTGCAAATTTGATCTTGAAGAAAGAAGAGAAAGAAGGTCAACGAAGGCCACTTTACGTCATCCTCAAGCACTAGAAGAAGGATAAATCCAATCGAAGGTTTGAAGAAGCCTTAGGAGGCCAGAATAATCTCACACATGTGGTAACAACTACTATTGGGAGGGTCGAAAATCTTAGACCTGTAGTAGAGGCCGAAATTCTGAAGCTCGAGGTCAAAGTTGTGTTGCTTAAAGAGATTTGACTGGGATTGACTTATACAAAAGAAGCACATCATCAAAAGGGTTGGAATTGTTCATGGAGGGTATTGGTCTTGTTATAGAGGTCTTGGAATCCGTCAATTGAAGAATCTATAAGAAGAGAAGTGATTTGCGGGTTTTCCTCTCAAGTAGAGAGGTTTTGGCCCTGGCTTGTAGCGTACATTCTATGTTCCTATGTATTATTGTTATTTTTTTTGTGGTATTTGTTTAATGATATACAAACATAATAATAAGTGAAGAAGATAATAAGTAAGAAAAAGTAAAAATATATCACAAGCAATTATCAAGAAAATAGAAATCATTCTAACTATTTCACTATAAATTTCTCAACATGGTATCGGAGCTAAGGTTAGCTAAGGGAATAATTAAGATCACTACTACACTGAAGAAGTTCCTAAATAAGTGTGTGAAGGTGGAAAGGCATCTCCATAAGGGCATCAAATAAGTATGGTATCTCATGTATTCTTCTAAGAAGGAAGTGACCAAGACATCTACAAAGGATGAAGGATTATTCTCAGCACTCACTAGCACATTTCAAGATGAGAATATTTTGGTGTTCAACAATGGAGCATCTATGAATATGATTTGTCAACATAATAAATTGAAGACATTATCAAAAGGGATGTCCTCTTACTCTGTAGAACTTGGTGATAATAAAAGCTACCATGTGAGAGGAAATGGATCAACTTCGATTAAGTTAGAAAATGGAGAAAACATTCATCTCAATATTATCTTATTTGTTCTAGGTCTACCCAATAATTTACTTTCCATTTATTTATTAGAATACAAGGGTGATCGAGTTACATTCATTGATGGAAAGGTTGTATTAAGGGGTGAAAACTCCAGCATAGAAGATGCTATAATGATTGGGATTCATGAAGGAATACTCTATATATTGATAACTCCCCTCGTTCAAGCTTTGGTTCAAATTGAAGTTAGCCCATGTGAACTTTGGCATATACTTTGGGATAGAATATATGGTCATCTCCACTACAAAGTATTATGAACCCTAAATACCATAGTAAATGGCATCTACAAACTGAAAGATGATCATGAAGGAGTTTGCAAGGGATGTGAATTGGGTAAGAACACCAAGAGACCATTTTGAAGCAGTTCTTCAAGGTCAAAACAAATCTTGGATCTTATTCACTCTGATGTTTTTCATCCTATAAATCCAAAGTCATTTGGAGGTCATCTATACTATGTCACATTTATAGATGACCACTCTAGGAAAACTTGGGTTTACTTAATGAAATCCAAGGACGAAGTGTTTATCAAGTTTCAAGAATTCAAAGATGGAGTAGAGAACCTTCTAGAAAGGAGAATCAAGATATTGAGATATTATAATTAAGGAGAATATAATTCAAAAGAACTTATAGCCTTTTGTAAGTAGTCTAGAATTAAGAGGGAGTTGATAGTTCCATATAATCCCGAGAAAAATGGAGTTGCAGAATGAAATAATTGATCCAGTGAAGAAAGTGTGTAAGCAATGCTACATGATCAAGATTCTTTGAAATTCATGTAGGATGAAGAAAAAAAGACAACTTCTTACATGTGAAATAGAAGTCCCCATGGTCACTACACAAATTGATGCCTAAAGAATTTTTCAGTGGGAAGAAACCAAGCATAGATCATCTATGAATTTTCGGTTGTCCTATTTATATTCATATACTGAAGGACAAGAGAAAGAAGTTTGATCCATCAGACATGAAGGGAACATTTGTTGGCTATAGTAATTCTTCAAAGGCCTATAGGATCTACACAAAATAAGGACATCGAATAGAAGTCAGTTGAGATGTGATGTTTGATGGAAGTATTTCATTCAAGAAATCAAAATATATCCCTATGGACTCTCATGGTGAATAACTTACGGTATTTGAAGAGGAAGTTGCCAGGGAGGAATAAGAATCAAATCATGAAGATGAAGGTCCAAGTGAACATATACAACCTATAGAAATTCCTGAGACTAGAAAGTGACCTAATTGATTGGAATCCAAACTATTAGATGCAGAGGGTCATGGAGCAGCTAAGGGAACATTTAGATAAAGCAAGAAGCCCAAAAGATATTGAGGGTACGCAACATACATTACAAAGTTAATAGAAGCATAGCCATCCACATTTCAGGAAGCTATCAATAATCAAGAATGGAAATATGGTATGAACGAAGAGTACCAATTGATGATGAAGAATTAGGTATGGGAGATTGTACCTAGGCATGAAGATGAGTTTTTGGTAACTTCCAAGTGGTTGTACAAAATTAAGCATATGTGAGATGGAAGTATTGACAAGTATAAGGCAAGATTTGTGGCTAGGAGCTTCTATCAACAAGAAGGCATCAGTTATGAAGGGAAAGTTTTTCCAACAAGAAGGTATACAACTATTCGATCATTGGTCTCTTTGGCAGCATCGATGGGATGGAATATACATCAAATGGATGTTAATACTACATTCCTGAATGGCACAATTCATGAGGAAGATAAACCATTGGGATTTGAATTCAAAGATAGAGATACATATGTTTAGAGGTTAAAGAAGGCATCATATGGCCTTAAGTAGGCACCAATGGCATGGTATGAAAAGATGGACGTGTACCTTCAAATATTGGGCTTCACAAAAAGTTTTGCTAATATGAACCTTTACTTTAAGGTTGTAAAGGGTGAGCCTATAATAATTCTTTTGTATGTGGATGATCTTCTCTTGACAGTTGAGGAAGGTCGAATTGAAGGCAAGAAGCAACTAGCAGCATAATTCAATATGAAGGACCTTGGGCTGACGCATTATTATTTGGGATTAGAAGTCTAGCAGGGACCTGATGAAATCTACCTAGGTCAAGGGAAGTATGTGATCAAGATGTTGAAGAGGTTTGACATGATCAATTTCAAACCAATGACAACCTCAATGATCACAAACTTGAAAAGAATGAGTTCTAAATCCATCCCAGTGGATCCTACCAGGTATAGACAATTGATTGGTTCAGTGATGTAGGTGGTGAATACTCGACTATACATATGTTTTGAAATGAATGTTCTCAGTTAGTTCCAAGTGGAGCCGAAGCATGATCATCGGATAACAACAAATTACATATTGAGATATCTGTAAGGAACAATTCACTACTGCTTGAAATATGATAGGAGGAACGATGTCCACTTTACTCGATATAAATATTCCAACTGGGGAGGCAGTGAGCAGGATGCAAGGAACACTACAAGAGGATGTTTTAGTTGAGGATCCTCCATGATCTCATGGATAAGAAGAAAGAAAGATGTGATTTATTTGAGTAGTGTTGAGGCTGAATATATTGTAGCCTTTGAAGTGAGTAGAGGACCTGTCTATTTGAGGAAGTTGTTGTGCGACTTATTTGAAGGACCAATGGACATTGCATTGATACATTGCGATAACACCAGTTGTATAAAATTGTATGAAGACCCAGTTTTTCATGGAAATACAAAGCATATAAACAACAAGTATCACTACATTCAGAAGCTAGTAGAAGATGGTTTGTTACAACTACAACATATCTCCATCGATGAGAAAGAAGCTGACATATTGAAAAAATATCTTCCTAATAAGAAGCTTGTGTATTTAAGAGACAAACTTGGTTTGATTGATATATCCTCCCCAGATAATAGGGAGAGATAAGCACATCATTCTAGTCTTCACTTGGGAAGACATAATGGAGGATTGGGTAAGTATCTCGCATTCGATACTCTTTGAGGATGAGGTAGGGAATCCAAAATAAGAGTAGTCAAGGACCAATATTCTTCGAGGACTGGCTGTTATCACCAAAAAATTGATCATCTAGCCTAATTTACTAGATTTACCGAAGTACATCATGTCAAGCCAATTTTACCATAGTAAAATTGCTTTCACTGTAAGAAATCACTTAATAAACCACATTTGTTAAGTAATTTATAGTTAAACCCATGAATAATAATTAAATAAATCACCATTTATTTGATTTTCTTCTAGGAATAACTAATCAAATCATTGTTCAATTATTATTCCTTGTCATATTTGACCCAATCATGAAAAATAAACAGAGAAATCCTTAATTATCTTATTTTTCTAGAGGAATAATTAACTAATCACTAACTAATTATTATTCTTTGTCAAATTTGACTAAATCCCTTAGCAATAATTAAATAAGTCCTTATTTATTTAGTATTCCTTAATTTATTCCTTGATATGATAAATAAATCATTTATTTATTTATTATTTCTAAATAAAAGTTTAAATATTTTTTTACCCTCCTAACCAATAATAAAATATTCCAAGTGGTTATTCCAAGAATGGGATCAATAATATTTTAGTATTGCTCATTATTTGAGAATAACTCAATATTTTGTTATAAATAGAAGGGTTTTCCATTCATTATTCACTTTTGATTATTTTCATTGCTATACTCACTATTGTAACTCTGATTATTTTCATTGTCGCACACCATATTTTTGTTGGGTTTATACATTATAGAGGAGAGAGACTCTACACAAGATGAAGATGTTTGAGGATAGCCAAGAACCCATCCCATAGAGGGGGATTGTTAACATTTATTTGTTCCCTTCACAGGTGTTATAATAAAACTATTATTTGTATATATGGTTTCCATTGGATGATTGTAGTAATTATTCTTTCTTTTTGCTGTTTAATTATGGTTGTGGCATAGATCTAGGCTTTGGCAGGTTTTGTTTCTATCAGTTTCTGCAGAACTACAATATTTAGCAACTGATTATATCATTGTGATTGTTTTTCATCCACAATATTAAGTGGGCTTTTTTCATACATCTTTGAGAATAAAAACACAAAATTGGCAACTCCGCTGGGTTTTATACTTCAGATCCAGAAACCTGGGTGACATTCAGTTTTCAGCTTAGGGTTTCTTATTTTTTTCAATTCTATTAATGTTTCCTAGTTTTTTAACCCTAGATATGATAATTTTTTTACTTCCGCAAGCTTTCTAGTCTTTTCCACAGGTCAGAGGAACCAACCACAACAAAGGCAACACTTTTTTCCGTGATTTTCCAACCGAGATCCACGAAGCATAAATCACACTTTTTTTTCCTAAAAAGTGCGATCTGGAGGCTAGAGCACACTAAACAGTGGAAAACACCTGATTCCTACAAAGAAACAGGTCAGGGCCTATGATTTCTGGGTTTTAGGGTTTTTCTCACATCTATTTCTGGGTTTTGCAGAAAGTTGTCTATTGGGTTGTTTGACCTCTTTCCACTGTATTTTACTCATTGATGTCAAATTTAGCCTCCCCTAGGGCTTCTAGTATGCTTCCACCGTTTTAGGAGGAGTTTAGCTGAGTGAGTAGTTTGAGTTTCTGCAGCGCCTTCAAGCACATTTTCCAGACCTGTACCCTTTATTTTAGATTTGTTAAGATAGGTTGCTACCATCCATAGTTTCACATTTAAACTTATTTGGTCATTTTCCTTAGGGTCCTATTCGTTTCCCTAGGTGTTTCACCCATATCCCTATCTTTTTGCAACGATCTTCCTCTCTGGTTTTCTGTTGTTGTTGCACCAATTTCCAACAGCTTAGTGTCACTTGATTCAAGTCAAACCGACATTTAGATCTCTTGACTATTTCAATGTATTTTCCATCGGTTTAGCCACCAACCAGCAGAGTGTCTGCAAACCCAGTTTGGGTGGGATTTAGTTAATTGTTTTGCTATTCATTTTCTGTTATTAATTTTAGTTTATTTTCAACAAGTTTTTTAATTTTTTACAAACACGATCTAGGCTTAATCAATTAATACATTTGGACACACAAAAACACCTTAAGCGAAGGGTGTTTGGTTTACACTACCAAGCCAAGACTTAACATAATAAATTTATCTCCCCTCATCGAGACAAAGATATATTGTTGATCTAGCTTCACCATTTCTGTGTCATGTGTGTCCTACCACCATTGCGCCATGAAGGTGTTTATCGCAGAGACAATTAGGCCTTCACCCCTAGTTTCCGCTTGGGCATATTACCCCTCCCTATCGAGTTCGAGCTCATAGCCCTCTGAGTTCCCATACTGACTCTTCTCCTAGTCCTTCTGATTCCTCATCTGATTTCAAGCCTCCTTCACTGCATATCATCACCATGTTTAGACCCACAACTGGTGCAAGGACCCAACCTGGTGTTGGCTCCGATTCTATCTTGGTGGTCACATCAAGCGGAACAATCTCAGGAACCATTCTGGTAGCCCCCACGCTCCCCTTTATGGTTGGGTTAAGTCTACCATATTTTAACTAGTTGATAAATGACCACATACACCATGATGCTGGTTGGCCCTCTATGCCAACTAAGCTTCCCTCAGACATCTTGTAGTTTGAGGGTAATGTTGGAGAGGATCGTATCAACCATGTTCGATCCTTCCACATGTGGTGTTCTTCCAACTCCATAACCGATGAATCCATTCGTCTTCAGCTCTAACAATGCACGCTCACTAGAGACACTGCAAAATGGTATGTAGACTAGCCCTCCACATCTCAATCCATTTTCGTGATGCTTTCTAAAGCATTCCTTTCATATTTACAATTACCTCTCTAGTACAACACTGGTACAAAGGTATTAACCACATTCTGTCAGTCCTCCGCCACTTGCCTTTCTGACCATGGTCAAGAGTGGCATCAAAGAAAAAGCACATGTCGTGCCGTGCCTTTCGAAGACCATGTCTATCTAGATTGGTTTCTTAGGAGCCTTTTATCTCCCATTGGAAAATATGTCCTGTCCCATTTTCCTCAGACTAAGGAAGAATCTCTCCAAACCGCTCTAAGATAATCTGATTTATGCACAATCTAGTTATGTATACACCATCATTCTTGAACTCCCTCGTTCTGGAAGTGCCAATGCACTAGGGGCATCTCACGTTGCCGATAATATTGTTGGATCCATTTCACACTCTTTTCCATATACTTAACAAAATTATGGCTACCCATAGGAGGGCACCGGTTCCTCCATCACTTATGCCCCTCCTATTAGCAACCTGTTTCTAGGGCCCTAACATATCTACCAAACTATTTCTCCTCCTTATGCATAGCCTAGTGCTCCAACCCCTCAAACATTAACACCACAACCTCCCATGCATCCTCAACCACAACAGCCACTGCCCCCTCAAGGTCAATTTTTTGCATAATAGAGTGCTACCAATCCCCCATATTCGAAGGAAAAAAATAAGGGGAAGGGTAACAAGAGTAACCATGGTAATCAAGGTAGCCAGCCTAGTGAACCCCAGGGGAACCAGCCTAACACCAACAACCAACAACAGGGTGGCCAACCCAACGAGAACAAGGCTATTCATGTGAACAAGCCTTGCACATGTTGTGGTGTACATGGCCATTATACACATGAGTGTCCTCTCTTACCCCATATACACCAAATGTGGAAATCTCACGCAACATCTAGAGGTCAACCATCACCTCAGAATCCCACACCATATCAACTGACAGTGCTCACAAATCCTTTCCCTCAGCAAGGATTTGTTGTTGCTCAACCTCAGCCAGGTCAAGCAGCCCATCTCCCCCAACCTTCTGCTCCTAGCGACTAACATATCATTATGATGATCTCTGATGAGGTTAAACCCTACTATATCAACCTAAAAACTCGGTCGCATCAATATGACAAGCCCTCAACTTCGTCTGCTACTGAGTCCAAAAATAAAGTATTTGTTAAGCCTCTTCCGACACCAATCAGCAAGCCCTGTCATACTAATTTCATGACTTGGCACACCTTATCCTTGCTTACCTTGATGATATCATCGCTCGTTCTAGATCTTGGGCACAACATATTCATGATTTGCACACCATTTGTCTCTGATGTTGCAAGTATAAAATTAATCTTAATCCATTAAAGTGTGTCTTTTGTGTTCCTATTGGCCGTCTGTTAGGCTTCACTGTGTCGAAAGATGATACCACTCTTGACCCCTTGAAAGTTTAAGCCATTGTTGAAATGCCACCTGCCCGTACCTTGTGTCAGTTACAAAACCTTCAAGGCAAAGCCAACTTCCTTTGCAGGTTCGTGCCTGATTACATGACCACCATGCATGGGTTTCTCAAACTCCTTTTCTCCACCATTCCATTTGTTTGAGATGACCATGCTCAACAGTATTTTGATGCCCTGAATAATGCGCTCACTTCTGTGCCCTTGATCAGTGCCCCCGACTTCACCAAGGACTTCGTCCTATACATCTCAGCTTCCACCCATTCAATTGTTGGGGTCCTTATTCAAGAAGATGAGCATCATAATGAGAATGTTATGTATTACATCAGTAACAACTTAGTAGGTCCCCCTGTGAACTACTCCCATGAAGAGAAGTTGGCAATAGCTATCGTGTTCTCCCTCCAAAATCTTTGTCACTATATCCTCACGTGTACCACCAGGGTCGTAGCAAAATCCAACCACATGACCTTTCTATTGAGTAAATGGATCATCAATGGGAAGTATTCACGTTGGATTGTCATCCTTGAGGAGTTCGATCTCGTTTTTGTTACGCATAAGATTAAGAAAGGTTTGGCCCTTTCTGAACTCATTTCTGAGTTACCCATTAGTGCACGTGATCCACCAGTTAATGATGAGCTCTCGAATGAACACTTATTTTTCATCACTTCATATGATCCTTGGTATGGAGATATTATCACATATTTGTGAACCAAAAATTTTTCTCCCCATATTACCTATGATGATCGACAATGGATTTGTTACCATGCCTCTCTCTACCTCCTCATCAGTGACAACCTTTATCACTGCGATGTGGATTCTATCCTCTGTCATTGTCTCACCCATCCTAAAGTAGAGCAAGTGCTAAATGCTTGTCACAGTAGTTCCTATGGTGGTCACCTCTCCGGTATGGCCACTTCCCCAAAATTCATGCATGCTGGTTACTTTTGGCCTTCTCTCTTCAGTGATTGCATTGAGGTAGTTAAACACTACCCCAATTTTCAACATTTTCCCCCAAAGGCAAGAGCCCCACTGACTCCCCTCCATACTGTTATCATTGTTGGTCCTTTCCATAAATGGGACATTGATTTTATGGAGTGTCAACCATCATCTATTAGTAACCATAAGTATATTATTGTGGCGGTCGATTATTTTACCAAATCGATTGAGGCCATGCCAATGTTCAATAACACAGGGGCTACCACAACCCTTTTCTTTTTTAACCATGTTATCGCTCGATTTGGGGTTCTGAAACAATTGGTCTTTGACCATGGCTGACATTTTGAGATGAGGTATGGCATGAACTATCCTCACTATTGGGCTTCCAACACTAGTACTCATCATCTTATTACCCCCAAGATAATGGACAAGTTGAAGCCATCAACAAGATTCTCAAGAAAATGCTTCAGCAGACATGAATAAGCACAAGACCAACTGGCACCTTATGCTCTTCCTAGATTTGTGGGCCTATAGAACTTCTGTTAAAACCACCATCAGGTTTACTCCTTTCCACCTTGCCTTTGGTGAGGAGGCAATCTTACCAATCGAGTGTGATATCCCTTCCTTCCACCTAGCTGTCGAAATTCTCCCTGACACCAAACCATTAGAACAAAGACTTGTCATGCTCGAATGCACCTCTAAAGACCGTTGTGTTGCCTTGCAAACCATTGAAGCGGCTATAAAGGACACCAAAGCTCAATATGACCAAAAATTCAACCCTTGTGCCTTTCACGAAGGTGATCTTGTTCTCGTATGACTAGACCCATGATACCCTGGGACATGGGAAGTTCAAATCATTATGGCTAGGACCTCACATCACTCGTAAGGACTTAGGTAAGGGAGCATATCTCCTAGAGGATTTTGAAGGAAAACTCCTTCCCAATCCTTGTAATGCACTCTACCTCAAGAAATTTTAGCCATAGCATTTCCCATTGGTTTGTGTGCATTTATTATTGTCATGCATTTAGGTAGGTTGCATCACTTCATTCGATGATTTGACACTTCACCAGGAAACCTTTTTTCGAAGAAAGGTCAATTCATCACCTCTCAAAATCGAATTTCTTCATAAAGTGACACTTGTACTTTGAGGTCCACCTCCTCTTCATACTTTTTGTACCAAATGTCAATTTTCATCATGAGTTACCCTCATTTAATCATGTTTGGATGGTCCCCACTGGGGCTATTTTGTGTGGTAGCGTCATCGAGTCACCCTTGTTCAGAGCATCCGTGTTAAGTCACCCTTGCATTCTTGAAGTCTATTTTAGGTCCCATCATATCATGTCACAGTATTCCATCCATATTTTGATACTGTTCATATTGTGTTTCCCATTTTTGCCTCCAGTCATATTGTTCCGATCGCCTCTGGAGTTGAGTCAATTCCTACCAGGTCAACCATGCACTTTATGCTCTGACAAGGGAAGTCACCTGTTTGTCCCTCAGTACCAATTTTCCCATTATCCCTTGTATTAGTCCATCAGTCACATTACTATTTTCCCTCGTGCTTTAGTTGAGGATCCTCATTGCCTCACTTATCGCAGGCCCTATTATGTCGACATAAACTCATTTATTCCAGAAAAACAGTCTAGAGGGTGGTGTATCTCTGTTCCAGCATCCATTCTTGTTCGACACCTTGGGTTGAGTAGAGGGTCTTATTATTTCCCTTTGACTTGGTCGTTTCATGTTAATGATCCATACACTTGATGGTCCTGTGACGCAGCAGATTGTACCAGTGATTCCTGGGTGTGTTTGAGATGTTTCAAACCTCATGAGGGGGTGGCCATTCAAGTAGCCCCCCACATGCCGGGATGCATACCTACTATGCTACAGCCTAAGATGTAGTTCTGCAAAGTTGATGGGTTTAATTTATATTGATCACAGTGTTAATAACATGCACATCTCCTCTAGATGATCCATTTATTTTTGTAGAGCCCTTCCTTGTTCAGCAGGGCTCCTCCAGTTGTTCTACCCTCCCTCCCACCCATTTTTTGAGGAAGGGGCTTTATATCTCATGTACTCAGATATTATTATATTCAGTCCTAGCTCATGTTTTTCCAGGTGCATTATTTATATGGGACACATTATATTATTTTCTGGCTTTGTTATGCCAGCATGTCATGTACCATTCAACATGTACTTCATTGCTCAGTTTTATATATCTGGGCAAACCATTATTTTTGTAGTAAGTTATCTTGGCAGGTATGGGTATGCATCCCCCAGCTCAGTGAGGTATAGTGCCACAATGTAAAAGGAGACTTGCATTAGTCTCACCCCCTCTATCCATATCCTCTTTCAAATTTAGTTTCATTGCTCTCTCTCTCTCTCTCTCTCTCTCTCTGACTCCCATGTGTTGTCTAGTGATTGTGTCTTTACAACATACTTCAGTCATACATTTTTCTCCTAACACTCATACATTGGGGGGGAAATCTGTTATCCCCAAAAAATTGATCATCTAGCCTAATTTACTAGATGGATCGAAGTACACCACGTAAAACCAATTTTACCATAGTAAAAATTGCTTTCACTGTGAGAAATTACTTAATAAACCACCTTTGTTAAGCAATTTATAGTTAAACCCATGAAGACTAATTAATTAAATAACTATTTATTTGATTTTATTCTAGGAATAATTAATTGAACCATTGTTCAATTATTATTCCTGGTCATAATTAATCCAATCATGAAAAATAAATAGATAAATCTTCTAACTTTGCGACCGGAGAACCCACAATAAAAACCATATTACTGTCAATGTTTCGAACCCCAACAGGGATCCATCATCAGGAATTTTATTGAATGTTGATAGAAGAAGAGCTCAGTTACAAGATATAAATAGTCATGAGGTAAGAGGCTAGATAAGGGAAAAGGATGGTCGGCTGCTTTGATTAAAGGCCGACTGAGTAATAAATAATATTCAATTTTTTATTTTTATTTTAATTATAATCATATAGTGTTTATTTATTTTTAATGATAAATTATTACAATAATAATTAATAAAGGTGAGATAAAAAATTTCTTCTCTTTATAATTAATAATTACACAATAATTTATATATAATAATTTAAATAATTTATAATAAGAATTCATATAAATTTATTAATAATATTGAAATGAAGTATTTATTATACTATAAATAATATAGATTATGATTGGTAAAATTATATTGTTAAAGTTATTAATTATTTGTGATAATAATAAATAGGGAATTTTATGAATGCTGCTATAAATAAATATTTATATATTAACTAAGAGAGATATCTTTTTAGAATTAATGAGATAATGAATTTATTTATTTTGAATTAAATGATGATGTGAATATTTATTAAATTTTGGATATAAATAAGAAATATTTTAGGTTAATAGGATTTATTTTTAACTTTTATGCATTAATGGTAATAATAATATTTCATAATAATCAATTTTAGTCATAAGATTAAAAAATACTACGAGATAAATTCCAATGAGTAAAATTTGATTTATTATGATATACTATTATTACCATTAATGCATAAAAGTTAAAAATAAATCCTATCAACCTAAATTTTTTCTTATTTATCCAAATTTAATAAATATTCGCATCATCATTTAATTCAAAATAAATAAATTCATTATCTCATTAATTCTAGAAAGATGATCTCTCTTATAAAAATATTAAATATTTATTATAGCATATCATAACATTTATTTATTATTATCAATAATTATAAATAACTTTAAACAATAATAATTTTTAACAATCATAAATCTTATTATTATTATTAATGTTATTAATACTATTATTCCTATAAGTTATCATAAATTACTCATTTCAATTTATTAATAAATTTATATGAAATTCTTATTATAAATTATTTAAATTATTATATATAAATTATTGTGTAATTATGAAGTTAATTATTAGTATAAGAAAAATCACCTTTATAATATTATTAGTAATAATTTATCATCAAAAATAAACACTATATGGTTATAATTAAAATAAAACTTGAAAAATTGAATATTATTTATTACTCAGCCGACCTTTAATCAAAGCAACCGACCATCCTTTTCCCTTATCTAGCAACTTACCTCATAATTATTTATATCTCGTAACTGAGCTCTTCTTCTATCAACATTCAATAAGAGTCTTGATGATGGATCCCTGTTGGGGTTCGAAACGTTGACAGCAAAATGGTTTTTACTGTGGGTTCTCCGGTCACAAAGTTAGAAGATATTGACCACAGAAGTCTTAAATCCAAGAATAGCACACTAATAAGAAATATATAATCAATCTAGATCTATGCGAGTACCGAGTAGCATGGAGCTGTAAACCGGTGTGCGAAGCCTCCAAACCACACCAAGACATCCCTAGGGTGCGGAAACCTGGTTCTAGCACCCTCCACTGCTACCTCGGGTGAGACCTCAATCCGTGCTCCGTAGGCTGTTGCTGAAAGGGCCGGTAGCTGTGGGATTTGTTTGGCTAAATAACTCTTCTGAACCTGGGTCAGGCCCAAAGAAGCCAACATGAAGATAACTTTCTCTCATCCTTCAACCTTGTCTGTTTCATCATCATCAGGTGTCAAGATTGTTAATTTGACTGTAGATGTAAGATAAATCCCACTGCCTTACAATATTAATTTGCACAGGAAAACTAGGGAATCGATCTACAGTGATTTAAGGAAAACATTCTTAGCTGCTAGCAAAGTTGAAGCTTTATTATCAAAAGTAGTTAATCAATTAAAATTGGAAAAGGAAAATTCCAAAGCCTTGTTCACCCAAAATTAATTGTAAAAATTGGGGTGAATCCTGAAGATAAGTGCTATACAGAAACTTTTGCAGGGGGCAGAGATTGAAATTCATATCCTAAGGAAAAAAATAAAATTACCTTATGTGGAACATGTCATGGCCCCAAAAATAGCTCAGGTGGGAAAGGAAAAATAAATTCTAACAAATGAGCTTTTGGAAAGAAATAATGAAATTGTTGCACTCAAGGAATGAATTCTACTTTACATTAGAAACTAGATTCACATGTTTGTACCATTTTAATGCAACCTGATTTTGATGATCCTGCAAAGAAGCTGACTAGAGTGATGGCATAATTGAAAATGTCAAAGGATGAGATGAAGAATATGTAGAGAAATCTAGATGATGCAAAGCAGATCTTGAAAATAAAAGAGAGGGAATTAGCCATGGCCAAAGACACGGCCTCAAAAGATCAAAATGATTATCAAATTGCCTCTCATGAGATTAAAGAATTGAAGGAGAAGGTGAAAGGGAAAAATGTCCCTAATTCAAGCCAGGGAGATTATTTGGAATGAAATTATTCATACACTAAAGAATATTTGGGAATTGTCGTCAATGTTAGCAGAGGATAGAGCTATTGTTGGAGACTTGGAAAGTAGAATTACTACAAGTAAAAAAAAGCTCTAGCAATGAGCAATATTTTCCAAAAATATGATCAACTTCCTTAAATCTAAGTCATCACAAGAGTTAAGAGAGATGCAAATTGAAGACATAACAAAATTGGTGTTGGAGATAAACAAAATGGTTTTTAAAAAATTGTATAGGAAAATAGTTGACACAAAGTTGGCAAAAATCAAAGAGTTAGTTTTAAAGTTAACACCAACTTTGACAAGAGGACTAGAGCAAGATTGCCTTTGTGTTGGGATCAACAGGGAAATATGATTCCCTATGAGACTTATGAAACCTTGTTGGTGGAAGCCAAAAGTAAGATTAGCACTTCTCATGAAAAAAACAGTTCTGAAAGGGGCAACAATTGTAAATTATTTACACAGGGACTTTCAGCTATTATGGTTGATTAGAACATTTTTTACTAAGAAGCCAACTTATAATAGGATCACCAATTTTAGAATGGATCACACAAGGTTTGTGAAATTTCAAAGCTCATACATAACAATCTGGAAGAAATGCAGAGAGTGGATGTCTCCCACAGCAACAAAAACAAAAGTTGGACCTTCTACTGCACAGGAATCTCATATTAGTCAATAAGAAGAAGCCACAGGTTACTTCATCAGAGTTATGGATATAGATTTTGTAGGATAAAAGGAAAATTTCATGGGAATTTATCTAGACGATATTACTATTTTCTCCAGATCTAATGAGAAGCATTTGAAACATCTTCAGAAAACTTTTGAGAAGTGTAGAAGATATGGCTTATCATTAAACCCCAAAAAATCTCATTTTGTTTTGGAAGGATACTTAATTGGGCATATTGTATCAAAAGAGGGGGTAAAAATTGATCCTAAACGAGTTGAAGCAATTAAGAATATACCTCTTCCAAGGAGTAAAAAGGAATTCCAGAGTTTTTTGGTAAAAATAAATTTCCTTAGAAGATTCATACCAAATTATGCATCGATTGTGAAGGAAATAATTGATATGTTGAAAAAAGATGTAGAAGTCAAATGGACCACAACTGCTAGAGAATATTTTGCAAGAATCAAGGAGGATTTTGGAGAAGCTCCACTACTAGCGAGTCCTAATTATAAGAAACCTTTTCAAATATTTTCATTTGCTTCTCCTTTTATTGTTGTTGCAGTACTTTTGCAAAGAAATCAACATAAGAAAGAACAGCCAGTAGCATTTTTTAGCCGGGTTCTAAGGGATGCAAAGTTGAAGTATAACATTTTAGAAAAATTGGCTTATGCTCTCATTAAAACATTGAAAGCCTTTAGAATTTATGGTCTGCAATCTCATATCATTGGATATGTTCTAATGTTGTTGCCAAAGATGTGTTAACTCAGACTGATAGTCATGGAAAAAGGGTAAAGTGGATAGCAAATATTCAAGAGTATGATATGGAAATCAAACCAACAAAATTGGCAAAGGAGCAAGGAATAGAAAATATCCTAATCAAATCAAATTGACAAGCTATAGGAATTAATTCGCTAGTTGAAGTCTCCAAATCAAAAACTGCAAAAGAAAAAGGTAAGAAGAAAGAATTTGATAACAAAATTCAATATAATTTTTATAACTCGTATAAATATATTGTCCATTATCTATATTTTCTTAGTTTCCCACCTAATTTATATAGAATGAAGTATAAATCTCTCATATTAAAAGCCCATAAGTATGTAATAACAAATGGCAGATTGTATGTGAAGGATCCTATTGGTATTTTATTGCTATGTTTGGCAGAAGGAGAAACAATAGAAGTTTCTAATGAATACCATGTGTTAGGTTCCTATAATTTATAGGATCAATGATCATTGAGTATTTTCTTTTAGTATTTCAGATTGTAAATAATATAGCTTTCTGCAAATGATTTCCAAAAAAAGATAGAAAAATGAAAAGAGGGTATAAGTACAAAAATAGAAGAAAAGAAAGAGAAAAGAAATTATAAATGAACCCCACAAAAAAATGAATAAACCTGAAAGTGATTCTAGCTTAAGTGCCACTACTAGCCTTTTGGATTTGTAAAAGGATAAATAGATGAAACTCTGTGCAGCTTGTTTAAAATTCCACAATCCCTTTCTTCTTGAAACATACAATTTAATCGTGCTCAAGTTGTTTTCAATTTATGTCGATTAGGTTAGAGTGAATAAATTAACCAACAGTTTAATCTTGGTTAAAATTAGATAGGTAGAAATAGGTGAATAAGGTTAATCCAGCTATTTAATCTAGGTTAATTTAGCTTATTAGATTAGTCTAGTGTTTGAAATAAATAGTCTTATCTCTTAGAATAAAAATTGAAGGGGTTTGCATACCCAAATGCACCCACATTCACTTTTATAGCATTAGGATAGGCAAATGAATATTTCATGTAATAAAGTTTGAAGTATTTCGTTATCCAAAGTTTTGGGACTTTGGGTTTATTTTTCATCACCCAAATAAATGTTGGGGCCTCTTGTGCTTAACCTCCCTTACTCACCTCCCGTCATCCCGCATTCATCTGCAGCATATAGAGTTAGACCCCCCCCCCCCCCCAAGCGACAATGTTAATGACGGGGTGTTTGAAAAGTGGTTTACTGCCCCCCAACATGGTTCCACCAGGTGAGTTCAGACCCCCCCCCCATAAACTAGATACCACCACACCGATGCTCTATAAACCAGATATCACCGCACCCCCCCTCCGAAAGTGGCATTGCCTTCTCGCCTAACTTTTCTTCCCGCCAATGGTTGCCTCCATGTCCCATCACAGTTTCCACTCCCATCATGCCACCTCACCCTACGTCCTATCACTCTCTCCAATGGTCCCACTCCACTCATCCCCCAATCCCCAGCTGCCACATCTAAAACCATTCCAACCTCAGTAATCTCCTATCCATTTTCCTGCGCCATTGCAGGATTTAATGCCCCAAACATACTGTTAATCCAATGGTTAAAGCAAATTCACTGTAGATAAATATGAAGTTTACCCTGCTAATTATACTTTCTTTTCATTGTTCATTCAACAATGCTCCCGACCCTCTGTGCTATAATTCCCCCATAGCATTTCTCTTACCTATCATTCATCAATTGATAGAGATCTACCATTTGAATTCTCACAAATTATTGGACACACAACATTTTCCTACTATTACAATCCTCAATTCTCCATCAGGCAACCATCATGGCACCTAAAACTGCCCACGTGATCAATCCAATGCTTAACCCCCCTATTGATCTATACCATACCCCACTTGCAAATCGAGATTACAAAATCATTGAAACACAGTGCAAACTCGACTTGTTCAAATTGCATTTTTGGTTCCGAGATAATTTCCTTGACCAATTTGACGAGATACATCTCTGGAAATCCAGACTCCCTCTGTTTGTTGTTCCCCAAACCTATCATTTTCTTGAGTTTTTCCTGAGATGCCAAGCCTCTTACTTTGTAAGCAAGAGGGAAATTATCTCCCCAAAAGGTGAAATTTTCTTCCCCATCATAGCTGACAGCATTAATCAAATGTTGTAGGTTCCCCACTGTGATTCCCTTTTCACTCTCCATCATCTTCCTCAGTTACAAAATATTCCATCTATTGTCCCAAAAACACTTGAAACATCTATAAAGCAGAGACAATTGGACACATTTCAGAGATACAAGGGAATCAAGAAGAGGAATGAGGCCATTCATGATAACATATTAGATCAGTTTAGAAAGAAATCCTCCTCCATTCAGTACAGACTCATCTCATCATATGACATAGAGAAGGGAAGGATGCATATGGCATTCTTGCAAGCCCAAGTATCTCAACCAAAGTCAGCAGTAGATTTCAAACATAACACTTTTGAATTTGAGGCAAAGGATTTTCATCCTTTGGATCAAATAGATATGCATAGGCAGGCAGGAGAGATGGTGTATTCGAATTTCACTCAGACTACTATCACTGCCTCAAAATTATAGCTTACTCTAAATAATGTGCAGTCTCAACTCAAATTGGAGAAAATCTCCTCACTTTCCAAAGATATCATAATCAAATACTTGGAGGAAATGGTGGTCAAAGCTGGCCTTAATCCATACAATTCCAAATCTATAGAAGAAATAATCAGAAAGAAGAATGTTGATATTACAGCATTAAAAAATCAATTGAAGCTACCAACAACAGAATACCCTCAAGACAAAGAACTTGGTGAAAAAGAGCTACAAAAGGAAGAGAGGCTAAAGCTTCTAGCGGAGCAAGGTGCCCAAATTAAAGCAATGGAAGAAGAAATGGATAATATTATAAAGGAAAAGGAGCAAAATTCACAGCTTGCAGTTGTTCCTTGTGATGCAGTTCCCACTACATCTCTACTACAAACAGGTGTCCCTACATCAACTACTATAGCAAGAACATCATCCTCAATAGTGATTCCCACATCAGTCATGGATGATTCAATTAAGATAGCTCAGTTTATGGAAAAAATGACTATACAGGAAGAAGAGCTAAAGAAACTTAAGTTGGAGATAAATGATTTATAGGAGTAGAGTCTAAGGTTTGAGAATGCTTATTTAAAATAAACATACAAGACCCTTCCCAAAGAGTGCATAAAATGGAAGAAGACTGTGAAATGGGCAAAACATTGGCATAGGTGAAATAAAATGTCTAGAAAACAATTAATGAAGACATGGGAGAAATTTGGCCTTCATTCCAAATTAATTTTTAACAAAAGGAACTTTTTGAAAGATTGACTGAAGCCATTGAATAGGTTAGAAAGAAACTAGGAGATAAACCAAATGAAGCCACTGAGCTTATTAAATTCCTAAATTCCAAGAATAGTCAAGAACTAGAAGAATTAGAAAATTGAAAACAGGACTAAAAAAAAGTTTGGAAGTCACGAAACTGCTGACTAAAAGGAACTCGATGAGATAGCTTGAAGAGAAGGGTCAAAACATGAACACGCATATACAAATATTCTTTTCCAAGCTGGAGCCTCTCTACAAGAAAGGATTTCCAAACTTGTTAGTGATTAATGACAAGATCAGCACGTGGCCAGATTACAATGCACAAATTATGAACAAGGTGATAAATAGCTTGAAAGTTACAGCCAAAAGACTCAGCATGATAGGAGGGGTGTTCTTGGAAGCACTATCATTTGATCTTGACATCCAGTATGTAATTCCAAACTTGTTCATCACCCGGCCAACATTTTCCAGGTATACCAAAGTTGATGAAGTGTAGAGGAAATTAATGAAGATGAATATCCCAAGAAGCAGCATTGGGATAAACTCTGTGAATTATTAGAGTAAAATGTAATTCAGTGGCAAAGCTCAATGTTACAGCACATCCAATTTTTCACCACCAAACAGCCAATTGTTCCTTCATTTCAGTACCACCACTTTAGACAGTTCAATTTTCCTCATTTCGTTGTAATAAGTTAGCTCAATTCAATCCTATCATTTTGTAGATACATCCTTGTCATCCTGACACGATAGCTTTTTTAAATTAGTTATAAATAATTCAATTGTTGAAGTAGTAGAGGTTGGTTTTTGTACGAAGAACATTATTGTATATTTTCTAAAGTACTAATAGATTACCAGTAATACAAAATCTCTTTCACAGGATTCTTGTGTCAAGTTGTTGGTGAAGTGCATCTATTTATCTTATGTGTTTATATTTCTCTATTTATAGCACATATTTGTTTTCTAAATCTGAATTATTCAAAAGATAAATAAAGGGCATAATTTTTTTAAATCTACACTCTGCACCTGGCTACGAATAATTTAAATGTTTTCTTTTGACCTTTAAATATAGAATTTAGGTAACAATGCTCTATATTTAAAGTGAATCTTAAATCTGTTCTTTCTTCTCCATTTCATAGACCTTAAAGAATCCAATCAGTTTGGATACCCTGCCCTATGAGATCTATCTATAGACACTGCTGTCAATCTGTATTTTGTGTAATAGGCTCCATATCCCAATGGAAATCTAGTTCCAGCCAACCATTCAAATGAAAATCAAACCCCAAACTTCATAATGAGCCTAATATTCAATCAAAAAAAGTTAAATATTACAAAGAGAGCCCTCTCTGAAGTTGGCAGGGCTAGATCCCAACTTCCAAAGTTGGTTTGTGATTACCTTGGTGATTTTCTTCTGCAACCTCAGAAATCACTAAGTTTTAACAACATAGGTTTTTTTGTGGTGGCCATTATAATCGGAAAGTCACAGCACATAAAATTTTAAAAGTTGGTTTCTATTGGCCCTGTTTGTTTTTAGATGTTTACAAGTCAGTAAGGAGCTGTGAAAAGTGCTAAATATTTGTAGAGAAGAAGAAATTGGCACCTTTACCACTGATTATGTGTTTGTTGAAGAAACATTTAGACAATGGGGTCTTGATTTTATTGGAGAAATAAATCCACCTTCAAGTGGAAAACACAAATGGATCCTGACAGGTACTAATTATTTTACTAAATGGGTGGAAGTCATTCCAACTAGAAAGGCAACTGATTCAGTGGTAATTAAATTTCTAAAGAAGAACATTTTCACTAGATTTGGTTGTCCAAAGAAGTTAGTAGCAGACGATTCTCAAGTGTTCATATCTGCAAAGCTGATTGATTTTTTCCTAAAGGACAAAGTAATACTTAAAAATTATACCACCTATCATCCTCAAGGGAATGGGTTGGCAGAATATTCAAACAAGACTCTGGTGAGGATACTTAAGAAAACTATTGCAGAAAATAAGAAAAACTAGGAATCTCAACTAAAATTTTCCTTATGGGAAAATAGGGTGACTACTAAAAGAGCCACTGGAAAGTTACCTTTTGATTTGGTTTGTTTCCTAGTCAATTAGCGAAACTAGTTGCACTTATTCAGGATGTTAAAGAGGAATCTAATGCACTGACTAGAAGGATGAACTAGCTAGTTGAGTTGAATGAAAACAGAGAGAAGGTAATGGAGAATTTACTCAACTATCAGGAGAAAATAAAATTTATTTTTGATAGAAATGCCAAAAATATTATTTTTCAGCCTGGAGATTTGGTTCTAATATGGGATGTAAGAAGAGAGGATAAGGGAAAAAATGGAAAATTTGATCCTCTATAGTTTGGACCATTCTAAATAAAAGAAATTAGAACCAATACAATTCATTTGGAAAATTTGGACCAGGAACTACTAACACTTCTTGTCAAATGGGAGTATTTAGAAACATTTATTTCCCAATAGATCTTTATTTTTTCATTGTGAAATACTGCTTTCTTGTAAATAATCTGGGGATTGTTCATGTAATGTCAATATAACATGACCCATGCCGAGTAAGTAAGGCCACTAATTTCAGTCCTTTAGATTTTCATCTAATGCGCTAATCGCCCCCAGTGAGCCCAGATGGTTAGCTCGTTTTTCAATATGTTCTTTAAATTTTAAAAAAAAAATATATATATATATAAAATATATATGAAATATATATATATAATATAATTAAATATAATGATAAAACAAAAAAAAAAAATCAAAAATAAGACAACATAATTGGATTTTATTAAGGGTAGATTGATATTATTGTTGAGAACGATGTAGTTGCGAGACCCGGTTGGAGTTATTTTATTTTAAAAATATATATAAACATGCATGCAGTTAATTGTTGGGCATCTACACTGGGCCCAGTTAAATGTTATGTGTGGTCCCCACGATGGCCCCAACCCAACATCATAACATGTTCGATTGTTATACTAGTGGGTGGTTCTGTAAGTGAAGTCAATGATCATGGTTGACTTGAGATCGAAGACGGATATGAGTTGTGGGATCACCACAGGTGGGTTTCCCTCGTTCTGGTGGGTGACCCCATAGCTCTGTAGCAAGCGACTATGTTCGGTATTTCAATACTCCATGTCACCATTACATCACTTCCACATCACCCCATCATATCCCCATGTCCCATCTACCACTTCATCCATCCCATACGCTTCATGTCACATTGATCCCATTTTTCCCTCCATTTTTTTGCTTCCCCATAAACCCCATTTATTCTCATTCTCCCCTTTTCATCATTTTTAGTTCTCCATATCTATAGCTAGTTGATGTCTAGCTTGAAATTAAAATTTATTATCACCAGTCATCTATGAACCAGGTAATTATAAATCATCTCCACTTATTAAAGTCTTCTAAATGTCAAATAAATCTGTGTTTTTGGGTTCTTTTACCCAAATTCCTCTCATGGACACCAAGAGGGATGTTTTTGACCCAATTTTTTATTTAAATCTAATGGAACTTTGTCAACATATTCTAGTCAATCAAAATGAGTCCCCTGTGTATGTTGTAGTCATGAAATATGGTCTTTTTGTTGCAATAATTCCCCAAACCTATGTTCTCCTAGAATTTATCTACTGGTTAGTTTTTTCTCTCTACCCTCATAAGTGCTTTGTGATGAATGAATTTCCACCTCCAAGTCTTTACACCTCATTTGAAGAAGAAACTTTGTTGTCTACTTCTCAAAACTTGTTTGGGAAGGATTATGCCCAGGTGAATTTCTTCCTAATTCCTATAGGAAAACAATTACCCATGGAATCTACTCAAAATTCTCTTGAGACTTTTGTTGAAGATGTAAGACCAATTCTGCAAATAATTGCCAAAGTTTTGGGAAGGGAAAATATTGTTTTCATTGATCGAGCCATTTTAGGGATGGTACAACCTGAGATTGTACCTGATATACCTACTTATTGGGAGACACTAGTTAATGCTTAGTTGTCATACCATTCTCTTACTGGTTGTTTTAGATTTCCTTCATTAGTGACTTATATTTTCCTATATACTCATGTGGAGAAATTTATGTATTTGGGTCTTAATATAATGGATATTCATAAAAAGAAGCAGCCAGTGGTGAATTGGACAGATTCTTTAAGAAGTCAAGCCAATTATGAAGGGTTTGTATAGTTCACTACTTTTTTCTTGTTAGTTGCTTCCTCTATTATAAATTGTTCTCCTCACCTTTCATTTTGCCAATGACTCAATTTCTTATGTAGCTTATCAAAGATGTAAAATTGGGTGATTGGTTTCTATTTGAAGACTATATTGATATTAGATTGTATGGAGTGGAGGTTGCCCCTTATAGACTTCCCACATTTGTTCCTATGAGGTTGTTTTCTTTAGATTTTATCAGACAAAGTTTAAATGTGGGTCAGGTTCATTTTGTCCCAGCAAAGAAGGGGCACTTATTCAAATTGCCAAAAACGATTGGGCCTTTTATTGTGAACAATAGGTAGGCCATGGAAGAAGTGGAAAAGATTCTTGAAGGCATGCAATCACAGTTGGGTGATAAGTGGTCATATGATCCCCATAATTTTATCTCTAACAGAAAAGTCGAAAAATCATATGTCCTTATACACATGAACCTCGACCAAATATGGAAAAAATAGAAAATGGTGGTAAAGTAAGAGCTCAATGAGGAATAGAGATTGAGACTCCACACCCCACTGAAAAGGGATTGAAAAGAGGAAGTGGAGACATAATTGATTTTGAAAGTGAAGCAAGCCAAATTTCAAAAAGGTGAAGGTTGTCTCAGATTGGAAAGGAGCATGAATCTTTGGTTGTAAGCTCCTCAGTTGTAATGGGTTTTCAGCTGCAATAGGAGATGCTACTTATACATCTTCTTCCCCAGTACCTGAAGAAGCTTCTCAGAGTGTTATTCCTGTTATAAATCAGTTGTATAGTCAAATAGAAGAAATGAATATGAAAGTAAAAAAAATTATTGAATCTCAGCTTGAAGCACAATCAGTTTCTAAGTATCACACCAGATTATTATCTGCCATGGATCTTGAGAGAAATCAATTGAAGTTTTCTTTCTCTCATCCTTCTGCCTTGTCTGTTTCATCATCATCGGGTTTTAAGGCTATTAATTTGACTATAGATGCAAGAGAAATCCCACTATCTTAAAATATTAATTTTCACAGGCAAACTAGGGAATTGATCTACATCGATTTAAGCAAAACATCCTTGATTGCTAGCAAAGTTGAAGCTTTAAAAGAAAAATTAGTTAATCAATTAAAATTGGAAAAGGCAAATTCCAAATCCTCATTCACCCAAATGAGGAGTTAAAGAAATTAATTGTAAAAATTGGTGTGAATCCTGAAGACAAGAGTGTTATACAGAAAATTTTGCGGGGGGCAGAGACTGAAATTCAAGTTTTGAGGAAAAACCTAAAATTACCTTTTGTGGAGCATTTCATGGCCCCAAAGATAGCTCAAGTGGAAGAGGAAAAAGAAATTCCAACAGATGATCTTTTGCAAAGAAACAATGAAATTGTTGCACTCAAGGAAATGAAATCTACTTTACAACAGAAACTAGATTCACGTGTTTGTACCATTGTAGTGCAACCTAATTCTGATGATCATGCAACGAAGCTTACTAGAGTGATGACAGAATTGAAAACATAAAAGGATGAGATGAAGAAGATGCAGAGAAATCTAGATGATACAAAGCAGATACTGAAAATAATAGAGAGAGAATTAGTGATAGCCAAAGACAGCCTCAAAATATCAAAATTATTATCAAATTGCTTCTCATGAGATTAAAGAATTGAAGGAGAAGGTTAAAGGGAACATGTCTCTCATTCAAGCCAGGGATATTATCTGGAATGACATTATTCATACAGTGAAGAATGTCTGGGAATTTTTGTCAATTGTAGTAGAGGAGAAAGCTCTTATTAGAGACCTAGAAAGCATAATTATTGCCAATAAACAAAAACTCCAGCAATGAACACACATTTCCAAAAATATGATCGACTACCTTAACTCTAAGTCATCACAAGACTTAAGAGAGATGTAGATTGAAGACAGAAAAAAATTGTTGTTGGAGATAAACAAAATGGTTTTAAAAAATTTGTAAAGGAAAACAGTTGAGACAAAGTTGGTAGAAATCAAACAATCATTTTTAAAGTTTAACACCAACTTTGACAAGAGGACCAGAGCAAGAATTCTTTCATGCTGGGATCAATAGGGAAATCTTCTTCCTTTGGAGACTTATGAAACCTTGTTTGTGGAAGCCAAAATTAAGATTGGCACTTCTCATGAAAAAAGCAGCAATTCTGAAAGGGGAAACAATTGTTAATTATTTACACAGGGACTTTCAACTATTATGGTTGATTAGAACAATTTTTTATTGAGAAGCCAACTTATAGCAGGATCACCAATTTTAGAATGGCTCAAACAAGGTTTTTGAAAATTCATTTCTCAGACATGACAGTCTGGAAGAAATGTAGAGAGTGGATGTCTCCCACAGCAACAATAGCAGAAGTTGGACCTTCTACTACACCAAAATCTCATATTACTCAATAAGAAGAAGCCACTTGTTACTTGATCAGAGTTTTTTTTTTTATGTTTTTGTTAAATAATATAATTTTGTTTTAATCTATCATGAATGTAGTCCTTTGAAGGACCAAGCAGTTTGAAATAGTTTAAGTAGTTACCCATTTTGACAGTTGACAATTTCATAATTGTCCTCATTTTAATTATCATACAAAAGGAAATTTTAAGGAATGAGGAAAGGTTCTAGGTTTTTGGACTTCATAAGAAAAAGAAAAATATGTGTGATCTTTGAATCTTCTTGGTATTTTAATTTTTTGAATTTTTCATTTGCTCAAAACCTCTGTTGATCAGAGATCGATTCAATGATGTTCTCTTTGACCATTGAAATATTTATAGGGATCAATGGGACATACAATTTTTTATTTATTTATTTAATTAATTGAATTTTGATTGGAGATTTCTGTTTTCCATATTTGGTATTTTTTATTTTTATTTGCATTTTAATTTAATTTTGATTGGTTTTTGGCAAGAAAACAGTTGCAGAGATGAGGAAGAGAAGATTTGGATAAATGGTATTTCTTCAAGAAGAGAGGAAAAAGAATGGTGGCCAATCAAATTTGTGGGAGAAAATTCATTTTCCAAACCATTCTCTCATTTTGATTTAGATTTGTAATTATAAATATGAATTTTAGAAGATGCTCAAAAGGAGGTGGGCTTCTCTGTTATGCAATTTTGTAATTATTAAAGAACTATTGTAATAGAGTGGATTCGAATCCGAGAGGAAGAGAGGCAGAAGAACACTTGAGCTTACAGCTTGTTTGTATAGAGGGATTTTAAGACTCATTTGCACTACTGTAGTGAGATCAGGTCCTTCTCTGCTGACAGGGAATCGAGTTTAGAGGTAGCAGAGGACTTGGACTACTGTAATTCCTTGATGTTTTTGTAACTTTATTCATTTTTATGATCATATCTATTTTTGTAATCATTTGTATAGCACTATTTCTTGCTCTATTATTGAAAATAAATGCTTCAACTTTCAAATCTCATTTCTGGTGTATGAGTATGTATGTTTTTTTTAGCAGTATTGTTGATTTTTTACTGTTATGCTCATTTAGAATCTGGTCAAGCTATCTTGCATGGATAATCGTAAATGAGTTTTGAAACTGGAAATTGCATAAGAACAAACCTTTATCTCCTTAAGTTGATAGCTATATGATATTTTAATGTTATAAATATACTGCTTTCTACATGTCATGTGTTTGAACTATTTCAATATTGTGACATAAACATTTCGTTCTTATGCATATGCTTTACTAGGAGTTGGAGATGTTTGCAGTTAGATGTATGTTAATTATTTAATAGGCATTTAGTTGTATATATTTTTTTGAACAAGGATTACAAATAAGAAGGACTAATCCTTCCTTCAATCAAGATAGGTATAGGATAGATGCATCTTAGTTAGACTTTGTATTTTAGCTTTAATTTCGCATCTTAGAAGTTCCTTCATATAGGTTCAGTCTTTAGAGTGGTTTGTATGAGCCATAAAGTGAGCTTAAGGATCACTTTCTTGCCTTATTAGCAAGAAGAGACTATCTAATGTATCTTCTCTATTTGTAGTTGAAAGTCATACTTTAAACTAGTAGAGGAAGAGAGAGGGTAACTTGACCCAATCAAACCAATTAGAACAACCATTTCAATGGAAAAGGAGATGCTTTAAGTTCTCAACCGGGTGGTCTCCCTCATAATTCTTAATGATCATTTTGGGCCATCAACAGAGTCCTAGTACAACATCAGCACCAACCATTGGAATGAAAAGCATTAGACTATTCAATACATATTCCACCATGGTTAGCCTAATATTATGGCACTTTCCAGAGTAATTTAAAGTTCCTCCATTTGCAACCATCACTTGACACTCAGGTGCTAGATATAGGAAGAAATTCAATTATTTTTCTATCTTAGAATGAATAAAATTATTAGTACTACCCGAATCAATAAACACTATTACTTTTTTCTTCTTGATATATCCTTCTATCTTGAGAGTTTGAGGATTGGTAATTCCTACCAATGCATTGCAAGATAGGTCGGATTCATTTCTTCTTTCTCTGGGGTTGGTTCCGAGTGTATATCCTTTTCTTTTGATGTTTCTTGTTCCTTTTCTTCCTCCTCTTCAAAATAATTCATGTAGAAAAATTTATTCTCGGCACACTTATGACCTTTAGTGTATTTCCTATCACAACTATAACAAAGCCTTTTTCTCTTTGTTCCTCCATTTTTTTTGGCATCAACCTTGTAGGTTGTGGAAATATAGGAGAAGCAACACTTCCATATTTATAGTTGTGAGTGGTAGAATTCCTTGTTGCCATAATTTTTCTTTCAACTTTTCTTTCCACCCTGAATTCCTTCTCCAATGAATCAAGTTCCCAAAGATGAAACTCATGTTGGATTTTATCCTTTAAAATCCCTATGAACACATCAACCCTATGCTCCTCTAAAATGTCAATTACCCTAACATTCAATTTTTGGAAGTCGTCAATGTGTTTTGTATCCTCATAATGTGCTATCATTTCCTCTGTAAAAATTGACAAAGTGACAAGTGGTTTACGAGAACAAAGCCATCAATACCATATGAATTGATTTGGTTCTAAATATAAAGATGCAATGCGTCCCTTTTGTGTGTGTTGCACGTCATTTAGATCAAAATATTCCTCCATATCTAGTATCCATGTTACCAGATCCTTGCCATCAAACTCCCTCATATCTATATTTGGAATGTGGTGGTTCTTATGTTGAATTTCCATGATCTTGGGTATAGGATGGAATCTTAGAATCTATGACACTGCTAAACCAAGAATCTAAACATAACTACTTTTCAAAGTGGAAAATATAAAGCAGTAAATAACACGTGCACAAGTATAGACAATGTTTTACAAAATATAGTACAAATATTTACAACCCAATCTTTATTATATTAAACCAACTAAGTAATACAATAGTCTACGTCTCCCTTACAAGGGATAGAAGGTATAATGACAATCTCACTATAGTATTTATGTTGTATCTCATCCTACCAATCCTTCACTCTCATTCTGCTCTCGAGATGCCCCTTAGTCCATCAAAGGACAACACATAGAGTCTCCAAGAGGTTTGCCTCCTATCACTGTTGTAAGTCACTTATGCTAAAATAAACACAGGTTGATCCTATATGCTCTTCTAGGTTGGCCAACACTTGATCTCCAATCTACCAATCTAGTATCTTCTTTCGTCCATCAAAGAGCTACACATTAGGCTCCAATCTTCACCTAACCTTCAATTTTCATCGTCACTTTATGACTACTTGTCGAGGACTACTTTGGGCCATCAACACGCTACCCTCCACCAATACAATCATTGTAATATCTACTCCTAGGATAGGCTTACATCCAACAAGATAAGCCCTCCAAATGGCTCCCACAGGTTGGTCCAATTTCTATCCACACTAGGATTGATCCTTCAGCATTCAACCCTACACAAAACACATCAACCATACATATCTCATATCATAAAGTGTTGATGTACATTGTTGTCTTTGACTGCTCTTGGTTAGGGCACCTAGCACACTACAACAACCCTATTAAATTCACCCAAACATCCCTCCAATGTTGTAGCTTTCTTTCACAGTGTTCTCCCCACGCAAGGTTATAGGCCTGAGCTCAAATAACCCCCAAACAGGCCTTCTAACACCCCTATACACCTATATATTCTCTATAGCAAATTTGAGGCTCCTTGTACATATCTTTTAGCACTACAACCTTCCTATAAGGAATAGTTAGAGTTATGCCCTATTTAGGAGAGACATCCCACACAAAAACCTTCAGCACTTGCCTTTTTCCCTATGGTTTCTCATGAGGTAACTCAAACCTATAATTGGAATAATAATCATGCAAAAACCCAACCCTTTATCCTCCACTCCTACACTGCCTCAAATGTATTCTCTAAATGAGACTCACACACCTCATATTTATATCACTTAGTAAGGGCTTCAATGAATCATTTCCAATGGTCAACAAGTCCTCCTAAAGCTAACTTGACTTGCACAAAACATGACAGTGACAAACAAAATTTATTATCTCATGATCTAGAGCTTTGATTTGAGTGATTTTCAAAGCATTGGATTTTCCACACCATCCTCTATCAACCCAAATTTTCTCATTCCCATATGTCTCATGGTTGTGGCCCAACTCCTTTGGGTAAAAAACCCCAACCTTGGGCTCTAAGCGCACAAGTGACTCTTGTGGTGCTCCAACCTCCAAACCCCAAACCCTAGGGCTTGGAGTACCTCCCAAGCTACTAAAAACTCAACACTCCCTATTAGATAGGGAGGTACTTCCAAGACTAAGAAGTAACTCATTATCATCATCACTACTCACAACGGTCACCCAACTCTTAGTGCTCACCATTGCAGCAATCCATGTCGCATGAATTACGCCTCTTTCAGAAGTGTCATTGTCACTAGAAGCATCCTTCTTCTTATTCTTCTCCTATATTTCTTTCTAATCTATCCATGATTCCTTCTTGGAATATGTGGAAGCACCCTTGATTCCCACTGACCATGTGCTCTTCCTGGGTTGCAAAGTCTCCCTCTAAATCTGCAAGCTCCTACTAGAACTTGACTCCCTCTAAGTATCTGGAATCTAGACCTTCTTCTCTAGAACCTGTACCTACCCCTCTAAAGCCTGCACCTCACCTGCTTCTCTGGAACCTACACCTGATCCTCCTACTTCTTCTTCCCATGATCCATAGGCTTTCCCATCAACTTGTATAGACCATGATCTAACTTCAAGAACAATACCTATGAAGCTAAATCCTCTAGGCCTAAGTCTTGCCTTCCCATCCTAGAATAAGACCTCAAAAACCTTCTTCTCTATCATCAAGATAGATATCACGCTATATCTAAGTCCTGGTACAAATAGTATGTCCTGGACCCGCATCACTCATCTTGTCTCCACCCTAAATGGCATGACTCTTGATCCTCGAACCTCCTTCTGACTCTTGTCACCCAACACCATGTGCAACTTCGAGTCCCATTCAAATAGAGTCTCAGAAACCTCTTGTGACCATGTCATATGTTTTGACGCACCATTGTCCACATACCATCCATCCTCATCGATAGTACCCAACAATAAATGAGATATCATAGAAAATTCCTCCTCCTACAACCTCATGGTGAGAGCATCTATCTCAGTAGAGGTGGAAACACTGATGAACTTCTTCCCTTTATTCTTCTCATCACCTCCCTTCTTCTTCATCAGACATCTCGATGAAAAATAACCCATCTCGCCATAGTTAAAACACTTGACTTTACTCAAGTCCTTCTTTTGCTTACCCTTCATTCGTACTGCAAGTCCCATGTCATTAACTGAAGCCCTCTTCTTCGAATGAATATCCTCATCTCACAAATCCTCCTGAATGAACTCATCCCACAACCTATTCCAATATGGAAATGATCCCCTTGATGAAGGGCTTCCATTCCTTGGTGAACCCTTTCAAAGAAATCCTCACCATATCTAAATCTAAAATAGTCACACTGACAAAAATAAGTCCATCATTAAACTGAAAGAATCTCGTCAGTATGAAGTCACTCCTTCACCCTATATCATCTTGGTGGACTTCAACTTATCCTCCAATACTAGTACCCAGTTTGCATTCTTATTCTGGAACAAATTCTGAAGATCCATCCACATCTCATGTGAAACGTTCTTCTCAGATAAATGAGTTATTAGGGTATCCTTCACATCATCAAGGATGATCAATCTCACCCTTTTATCCAATTCCTCATACACTTCTAGCTCCTTTGGGTCAGTTGGCTTCTTGATGGCTTTCTCGGTGAACTCCCAAGTCCTTTTAACCTACAAGACCAACTTGATCCTTTCCTTCCAAGGACTATTGTTCGAAAACCCTTCCAACCTGTCCTCATATTGGAGAACATCCTGCAACTTCGACATTGTAGTGATCCCTTCACCTACAATGTGACCAACTCCCTCTCTGTTTGTACTTCAATGTGCACTCATATGATTATCTATCTTCCAAAGTAGCCCACACATGCTCTGATACCACATTGAATTTCCCCGATCTTAGGTCAAGGATAGAATATTAGAATCTTTGGTGGTACCAAACCAATAATATCAACAACTCTACTTTGTATAGTGGAAAATATAAAGTAGTAAATCACACATGTACAAGTATAGAAAACGTTTTACAAAATATTGTACAAATATGTACAACCCAATCTTCATTATATTAAACCAACTAAGTAATGCAACAGTCTATGGCTCCCTTACAAGGGATACAAGATACAATGACAATCTCGTTTCATTCTCTATGGCGTATCTCTTCTTGTCAGTCCTCCACTCTCGTTCTACTCTCTAGATTCCCCTGAGTCCATCAAAGGATGACACATAGAATCTTTCAGAGGGTTTCCTCTTGTAACTACTGCAAATCACTTATGCTACAATGAACACGGGTTGATACAATCTAATCTTCTAGGCTATCCAATACTTGAGTTCCAATCTTCCAATCTAGTAGCTTCTTTCGTCCATCCAAGAGCTACACATTAGGCTCCAATCTTCACCCAACTTTCAGCGGTCATTGTCACTTTATGACTACTTGTCAAGGAATACTTTGTGCCTTCAACATGTTACACCCCACCAGTCCAATGATGCCCAATACAATCACTATAATATCTACTCCTAGGATAGGCTTATATGCACCAAGATAAGCCCTCCAAATGGCTCCCACAAGCTGCTCCAACTTCTATCCACACTCAAATTGATCCTCCAGCATTAAACCCTACACAAAACACATCAACCATATACATCTCATATCATAAAGTGTTGATGTACATTGTTGTCTTTGACTATTCCTAGTTAGGGAACCTAGCACACTATGACAACCCTATTAAATTCACCCAAACATCCCTCCAATGTTGCAGCTTCCTTTCATAGTGTTCTCCCAATGCAAGGTTATAGGTATGGGCTCAAATAACCCCAAAACATGCCTTCTGACACCCCTATACACCTATGGATTCTCAGTAACAGAGTTGAGGTTCCCTATACATGTGTCTTAGGCTTGCGGCCTTCCTATAAGGCACATTTAGAGATGTGGCCTATTTAGCAGAGACATCCCACACAAAAACCTCCACCACTTGCCTTTTTCCCTATGGTTGCTCCTGAGGTAACTCGGACTTGTAATTGGAAGAAGAATCATGCAAAAACCGATCCCTTTCTCCTCCACGTCTTGTCCTCCACTCCTACACTACCTCAGATTTGTTCACACAAGAGATGAATGCACTTGGATTCTCTAAATGAGCCTCACACACCTCATATTTATATCACTCAATGAGGGCTTCAGTAAATCATTCCCAACTATCAACAAGTCCTCCTAAAGCCAAGCCGACTTGCACAAAACATGACAGTGACAAACAAAAAGTATTATCTCATGATCTAGAGCTCTGATTTGAGTGATTTTCGAATCATTTGATTCACCACACCATCCTCTACCACCTCAAATTTTCTTACGCCCATATGTCTCATGGTTTTGGCCCAAATCCTTTAGGTACTGTTATCACTCAGAATTTTTCCCTAGAAGTTTTCAAAAGAAGGAAAAGACTGAGGTAACCACAAACCAACATTTTAAGTATAGGCTCTAGCCAACATATGACTCAGAGAGGGCTCTCTCTATATGACTTAGCTATGTTTACTAGGATTTTAGGCTAGTTCTTAAAGTTTAGGGGTCTTTGATTTGTATTTAAGGTTGGATGGTGGAATCCTTAAAACAAATGGATAGAATGATGTCTCTAGACCATTGTGTTATGGAGTCAAAGAAGGGCAGCATAACTGGAATTAAATCACTAAAGGGAGTTTTCAAAGGGCAAGCTAGCAGAGTAAAGTGCAGGTCTTTGGGACAGATGGGTGAAATGATCTTAACTAGGGTGAGAGGGCACTTAAGAATTTTCAGACCGGGACTAAAATAAGGAACAGAGGATAATCATGAACAAAGGGCAACTAAGAATCCTTTACTATAGATTACAGGGAGACTACCTAAACTAAGGAGCAATCAAGAATTCCTTAACTTAGATAATTAGTAGAAAACATTAAAATGCATAATAATTAAAACAGAGTGCAATGAAGAAAATTCTAAGATATCATTCCATATTATAGCATTCAAATTTCAGATACATTAAATATTGTGGAAAACCTTTAAAGAAAAATAACAACACGAGAGAAAATACTTGTCTACACTTCGCTCTACACATGAATCCAGTGAAATGTCTTATCTTTATTCATTAATCCAGCTTGTTGGTCCAATCAGTGATACAATAGCTTACAGTCTTTGATAAAAAATATCTATAGAAATTTCTAAGAACCCACCCTACATACTTCGAATTGTGAAGTATTTATAAAAAATTATTACAAAATATCTCAATCTAACTTGAGATTTAAACTAGGAAATACAAATATCTTCTTACAAGAAGATAGAGACAGCTATTGAAATGTTTCATGCTGTCCCTTTTAATGTGGTACTATTGGCTTTTATAGTTGGGTTTGTAGCCTTTTATGCTGGCTTGCAGTTGTGGTATTTCACGCTGGAATCTTCTTCAACTTTGATCTTTCACCTGATACTCTTTGACCCTGCTATCCTGTTTTCATCTAATTGCCTGGCTGCTCTATTTTTATTATGTAGTAACTTTTTACTGTAAATTTCTCACAGTAAATTAGTTATTGTCTCCCACCGTTCTGAATCAGGTAATTTGACATTTATCATCCTCATATATATCTCATCAGCCTTGGTATACTTGGGAAAATTGGGCTTTGTGATGAATAAGTGTTTAATCTCATGTTGGAGAAAAAACATTTTCTCGAAGGTGTTATACAAAACTTTTCCTGTTGGCAGTGCTTTTATAGATGAAGTGCTAGCTTTTTCCTTAGCCAACTGCCTTAGTCTATTATCTTTGTCCAGTTGTGTCATAACTTTTTCATTGATGACAAATGGACTAGGCAATCCTTTCTCCCTCAAAATTTGGACTTTGGCCATGAATCTGTCAATGGCCACTTGCATGTTCTTGCATTTTTCCTCTAATTTTAGCATTAGGTTCCTCTTGGAAAGAACCTTTCTTATTTCAAAATAGTTTCAGTTTTGTCTTCTATATTTAGCTCCTAAAGCTCATATCTGTTTTTGCTGTTAAGGAAATGGATGAGTCTTTTGGCTGGTTCACTTGTAGATGAATAGTTGACAGTTTTCGGTTAAGTGGGGGAAGCGGTTTTGGAGGGCCATCACACCACTCTTGTGGCACGGGCGGTATTTGGGAGGGGTCACTCAATGCGATACAATGTTTGACAAGTAGCATCCATGGGGTCGGGGAAAACCACTTTATCAGGTGGTTATCGTTCAACCATCGGGCGTGGCCGATATGGCTGTGCTTTGTTGGATGAGGGGTGGGTGATGATCAATGGTAGTTGGGTGGAAAAGCTGCGTGAGGGGAAATGACAGGAGTTGATGGGGGACCTAGGGATTTAATCACGGTGGTTCGAGATTAGTTTAGGGATAACTCAAAAGTTTAAAATGATCGAGCTGGGCTAAATGAGGGATTAGGGAGTCAGGTGAGCTTAACACTGGGATTAACTTAAGTTTTCTGGGATTAGGTAAACTAACTAAGGTTATATGAAGATATGGATGATTTATATAGTTTTTATTAAAACTAAGGGTCAGGGGTACTTTATATAGGGAATTAATTTAATACAGGATAATGGGGATTTTGGGGAATTTATATAATAATATTAGAAATTATTATGAAATTGCAATGGCAGAATGGGTTTTTTTTTTTATCAAAAGGGTTTTACATGGGGGCTCCCACTTTTCCTAGGTAAATGATGTCAACCATAGGAAAGTGTGATTTTATTAGGGAAATGAGGGGAAATGAAGAGATAAGAATTTTTTATGAAGGGGGTTCTAGTACTTGTGCCTATAAGTCATCAAGTCGAGGGTTTGGTCCCTCCAAAAGTCAGAGAAATGCTCTAGGCCCCTTTGACTTGTAGGTTTTAAGTACTAGAACTTATTTATGGGAAATTAGTAAAGTAAAGGGGTGAAATGAATGAGGGGATGTTAAATAAACCATATTGTGAACCATTGTCTTTGCTTTGTTTATTGCTTATGCATATTTGAAGGATGCATTTAAAACAATGACATAAGTGATTTTATGTAATCATATGATATTTCTGTAACCTTTCTACTACTTACCCATTTACTCATCCTACCATTTTTTCTTCATTTTATTTGGGTACATTTAGGCTAGCAAAACCTTATCAATATTTTTCTTTTACAAAGAAAACTATCTAATTCTAACCTTATAACATCCAACAGCTTAGATTAAACTGATGAGCTCCTTTTATTTACTCTACCTATCTAATAATCTGCCAAGGTTACACTGTTTGGTCAGATTTTATAAACATAAAATTCAAAGCATGGTATAATCAGGATTAAACAGTTTGATTACCATGGATTGTGGCATGAGTAACAAGCTGTACACAACCATTATTATGCATAACAGTAAACAGTAGTGGCATTTTGACTTGCTCACTTTCATGGTATTTTTGTTTTTTTGGGGTTCATATATTTTCATTTTTTTGGACCATTTCTTACTCTTTTTGTCCTTTGATTATTCTTTTAGGACGTACCTTCTTTACATTTTTTAATTTTTAATATGGAAAACATTTGCAAAAAGAAAAGGTATGTACAATATTACAAGGCTTAACCTTAGTCATTCAAAATTATGACTCCTATTGGTATAGGAACCTAAAAGTGGCTCCACTTGGGGATGGAATTTTCTAGAGAAATGCCAAGAACTTTCAAGATCAGTGGCCTCTAAATTGTTGTTGATGTTACCTTGCAAAATTTTCCTCTATGCCTCTGCATTATTGATATTTATGATAGTAGATTGTTTAAAGCTTAGGGCCTTCTCTTCAACCTTCAACTTAAAAAATCACCATCCAATCCAAACTAGACTTTTGAAAATAGAATATGTACAAATGGGAAATGACAATTAGTAACTAGGTTCAAAGTAATGTTTTAGCATTCGACCATTCATCAACCCACCTTTTGCTTCTGTAATGTCAAGTTCTCTCAAGAAGAAAGCATTATTACCTCTGAAAGCATAAATGACATATGGGCCTTTCCATAGGAAATCAAATTTCCCATGTTTACCTTTGTCTTCCCTCCTTGAATCCCACTTGAGCACCTTGTCACCAAGGTAGAAATCTTTAGCCTTGATTCTTTTATCAAAAATATTTTTAACCCTTTCCTGCACAACTTGAGACCTGATATAGACCTCTTCTCTAGTTTGTTGAAGATGAATAGTTTGATTTATTATTCTTTGAATACTATTGGATTCAACCTACAATTCTTGAACCATCTTCATTACAGGTATTCCCAAAGAGGATGGAAAGACAGCTTCCATCCCATAAACTAGTTGATAGGGAGAAGTACCAATTGATTTCTTAGTATTCAATCTATCTGCCCACAAGGCATTGACTAGCTTCTTATTCCAAATTTTCTTATTGTCCTCTAGTAACTTCTTGATGATGTTTACTAGGCTTTTGTTTAATGATTCTGCCAATCCATTTTCTTTAGGGTAATAGGTTGTAGAATGGCCCAAGTTGATATGATACTTATTGCAGAAATCTATCATTCTTTTGGATTTAAAGGTTGCTGCATTATCAATAATGAGCTTAGTTGGACATCTAAATCTTTATAGAATATTGGTTTCAAGGAAGGCTATGATAACAGTGTCTGTGGCTTGCCTTGAAGGTATGGCCTCTATCCATTTTGTGAAATAATCTATGGCTATGAGGATCCATTTATGTTGGGCAGAGGATGGTGGATGAATTTCACCAATGAAGTCTAAACCCCATTGTTGAAAAGGTATTTCAGTAGAGATTGTCTTGAGGGGTAAAGGTAAAAGGTTTTTCTTTCCCTCAAAAATTTGACATTTATGATAGGAGGTCACATATTTCTTGACATCAGAAAATAAGGTAGGCCAATAAAAACCATCTCTAAGGATTTTATCTATAGTGGTCTTCCAGTAAAGGTGTCCTCCACAGTCACCTACATGAAACTCTTGCAATACTCTGTTAGATTCATCTTTTAATAAGCAATTAAGAAGAATAATGTCATGATCTTTCCAAAACAAAGCATTGTCTAATATAAAAAATTTCAAGGATTTCATCTTTAAAAACCTTCTTTTAGTCCTAGATAATTTGGGAGGAGCTTGTAAGTTCTATAAAACATAAATAATATCAGCATACCAAGGTGATTCAATAAAGGCCTGGCTGATTAGTGGAGTCGCCATCTTATCTCCATCATCTATTGCTGCAATAAAGTTTATATCCGTGACTGACAGTTCTATTCATCCATGAGCTTGGCTAAACCTTGGCCCTTCATTAACTTGGTAGGTTCGATTTCTATATCGTACTCTAAAATAGTAGCAATCCACTTTCCCCTCTTTCCATTTGGACCTTCCTAAGTTAGGATGTCTTTGACTACTCAATCTGGAACGTAGGCTACTATATGAGAATATAAAATGTATACCCTGAAGTCCTTAATGGCTTTGACTAAAGCCAATGCTTGTTTTTCCATTATATTGTATTTCAAGGGGGCATCTCTCAGGGCTTTTCTAAAGAAAGCAATAGGTTGTACATAACCCTGGCCATTTTTCTGCAATAGAACTGTAGCTATTGTGTGCTCAGAAGTAAAGGAAAATAAGTTGAAATCTCTGTCAAATTTTGGACCGATAAACACAGGTGTTTTAGTTAAGGCCATTTTAATGTCTTCAAAGGATTTTTTTAGCCTCAACATTGCATTTTATGGTCGAATCTTTTTTTAGCATATTATTGATTGATCTAATTAATCCTGCTAGATTAGATATAAATCTTCTAAGAAAGTTAATTTTTCCTAAAAAAGCTTGTAACTCTCTAATGTTCCTTGGGTGTTGTATTTGCAAGATGAGTTCTATTCTCATAGGGTCTATTCTTATGCAACCTTTTGAGATTATGTGACCTAACAACTTTCCTTCCTCCAACCAAAACAAAGACTTATTTGGGTTTAAGGAGATTCCAAATTTCCTACATTTAATAAAAACTTGTCTTAGATGATCCAAATGTTGATTGTCAAATCTTGAAAATATAGTAATGTCATCTAGATATATCACAAGGAAATCATGAATTTATTTCACAAATGCTATATCCATATCCCTCTAGAAAGTGGCTCCTGCATTCATTAGCCCAAAATGCATTTTCACATACATAAATGTGCCCCAAGGAGTAGTGAAGGCAGCCTTGGGTTGGTCATCTGGATGAACCAAAATTTGATTGTAACCAGAAAACCCATCCAATAATGAGATTATGGTTGATCCAAATACCCTTTATAAAATGTGATCCATTTTTGGAGAGGGTAATTGTCTTTTAGTGACACTTTGTTGAGGTTTCTAAGATCCAAACAGAGTCTGATCTCACCAGTTTTCTTCCTAGTTGGCTCCAATTTTGAGACCCAATCAAAAAACCTGATTGGTGCAATTGTTTTAGCATCATACATCCTCTGGATTTCTTTTTCAATTGAAGGTAATAAGACAGGATTGATCCTTCTAAGTTTTTGTCTGAAAGGCTTTTGATTTTCTTTATTAGGGATTGTGTGTTGGATGATGTTGGTGTCATAGGATTTGAGGTCCTCATAACTCCAAGCAAAAACATCCTGAAATTATTTCAACAACTCAATGTATTTTACTTTTTCAATGGGAGGTAATGATTTTGAAAGTTTGATCAGTTTAGGATTTTCACTGGTGCCTATATTACACTCCTTTATATCAGATTTCAAAGGTTCCATTTTAGGTTTCCTAGGAACATCATTCAAATCAAACAAATCTTCCAAAGGGGTTAATCCCTTTGGTAAGAAGTTATCCTTGAGATTAATTACTTCAGTTTCTTCACTTATTGTTTCCTCAATCTCAATTTTCTCTAAGTTATCTACATTAGATTTAGTAAATTTAGTTGGGTTAAATCTACCTAGTTCATCACCTTCTACCTCATTTATTTCTATCTCATCCTTAGAGTTAGGATCTATGGGTGTATCAGTATCTATGTTGTTATTTACAAACTCTTCTTCTGAAATTAAAAAGTTATTTATCTGTTTATCACTAGAAAATACTGGCCAATTCTTCAAATTATCTGGAATTGCGGGTCTATGCCTAACTTCAACATTGTATTGATGGTTAGGTTGGAAGGGTAACTTGCAAGTACTGGCAAACATTGCTAAACTATGGGCTTGCATGTTGTGTTTTCTGGGGATTACTGCAAGCTTTGTTTCTAGGAAAGTGTTCATTATTTCTACAATAGTTCCTCTATAACAACTTAATCTAGGATCCTTTTTCATATATACAACATCAATCTGTTTTAAAACTAGTTCAGAGTCTCCCATGACAAAAACTCTTTTTGCTCCTAGATTCTTAACTAATTTAAGACCTAAAATTAATGCTTCATACTCATACATATTGCTAGTACATTTAAAATTCAATTTGTACGCATGGCCTTCCGAGTGATTATTCTCCAGATTATATCTCCACACTCCTACTCCTGCTCCAAACCTATTGACTAACCCATCAAACTCAAGATGCCATAATATCTCATGCTCATAATTTTCACTATCTTGTGCAACAAACTTTTCATCACTTACAACAATTTGGCCACTTTGTTCATTGAAAAATTCTGAAGTTTGGTTAGTTTCAATTTGTGTAGAAACTGCAATTTCTTTGGTTCTGTACTAATACTGTCTAAAATAGTTTCTTATGGCGTTTGATCAGAACTACACAGGATAAAGGAATCAATGTCTAAGTGTATGGAGTAGATGGGAAAGTTTTGAGTTCGATCCTGGCTACTTACAATGTATTTCATTAAGTTTTCTCGATATAGTTTCTTAGGTTGTCCAAAAATAGAGATTGTTGTATATGACATATCTAGTTGTAAAGATCCCTGAAGTTTGGCTCCCTATGATCTAGATAACAACATGCCATACTTTGGCGAGATGTTAGCAACTACAATATCCATAAGGATGCTTTTGGCAGGATATTGGACTAAAGTGACACACAAATCTTTAATCAACCCTAGACACTTTACTTGAATGGAGTCAAAAGAGAATAAGTCTTTATAAGGTCTTGTAATGTCTAAATTTAATTTATCCATCAATGATTTGGGCATTAAGTTGTGAGAGGCCCCAAAATCCAACATTTCATTGTGTAGAATTTTATCATGGACACTAAGGCTGATGTGAAAAGATGGAACTCCTCTTCTACTGGTTTGTCATTAACATCTAGACCAAGTATTAGTTCTAGTTGCTCATCAAACAAGTTGATAGAATCCTCATTTTCAACAATGTTTAAGGTCTGGTTTATCTGTGATTTGTAAGTTTCATTCTTGATTAGTTTTGTTAAAGGAACTGAAATCTTAAGTTTTGATATCTCTGCTCTCAGATTAAATGATGGGGAAACTTTTTCTATTTGAAGATTTTGGGTTTTTGAGGCAGGGATCTGAGTAAACTTTCCTTCCTTTCCTTTATTGGGTATCTCCTTATGTGGATTTTTAGACATGGTGTTTTGAGTTTTGTCCACTGGTACCTTAGGTGTAATTGAGGTGGATGGTTGATCAGCATAAGGTTTATCATAAGTTATATCTACAATGGTGGGACCAGAAGGATTTGGGTTCTACCTAGGGAAAATTTGGAGGATCTTTGAAATAGGGGCGTATTTTATTTTCTTAGGTTGATTTTGCACTGTTTTCTTGGTTCGGTCAGGGATATCAGCTTTCTTTTTACTCCTTAGGTTATACTATTTATGCACTTCAAAGATGGCAGAATCATATCCTTGTTTATAATCAAATGACTCTCCAGACTGGATTTGTAATTTCTGCAACATATGCAATTCCTGCTCATCTTGGGTTAGAAAAATAGTATCCTCATCATCTAATCCCATTCAATTGATCTGTGTATCTTGTTTTGGATCTTTTGGCTGGGATGTTTCTACATAATTTTCTTGAAAAGGAGGTCTAATGTTCCGATCCAGTCCATTTTTCCTAATGTTTTGATTTTGTTTTTTTCTAAAATTTGGGTTTCTAACTGGAGGTGCTTGTTGGTTATCCCATTGGGGTTTCCTTTCTATGTTATCTATTCTATCCATTAGTCTTTCCATGCTTTTGGCTAAACTATCTATTTTGATGTCAGAGGATGAAGCTTCATCTTTAGCAGTTCCTCTTTTTCATTTCTAACTCTAGCTCTTTTAGCTAACAAATTAGCTTCAACACTAACAACTGCACTTTGCATTTCTTCTAATGTTGGGGGTTTTTTTTACCTAAGTTGGTATGCCATATATGTGTCAAAACCATCAGGGAAATTTGTTAATGCCAAGATAGGTGGGGGTCTAAGATTAACTAGGATGGCATTATATATACTGTTAAATCTAGTGTAGTAATCTTGAACAGTTTCATTAGGTCCCCTTCTAATATTTTCATATTCTAAAAGGATTTGTAGGGGGTTCTTTTTCTTTTCCCATTTGTTCAAAAATTGTTGATGGAATGCTTCTAAACTATCAATATTATTATCAAGCAATGCTCTAAACCATTTCCTAACATCACCAGTTAAAGTCTGAGCAAATAGTCTCATTTGAACATCCCCAATATCAATTTCATGCAGTTCAAAGTAATCTGTCATCTTTTTGACATGGTGTTGTGTTGTATAGTGTCCTATGCCATCAAATTGAATAAGTTTACTTTGGTAGTATGCTAGCATAGCACCAATTGGGGCAGGTAAAACAAGAGGAGCATATCTATTTTCCATGGCTGTAGGCTGGGAGTGGTTAAGATGTGGATGAAGAGTGGATGAAGTACCAGGACCAGTGGGTGATGAAAGTGAGATGATAGGTTGGTGAGGAAGAGTAGGTACAAACAGTGGTGAAGAGTGGACTTCAGAAGGTATTATTGATTAAGTTGAAGGGAATAATAGTGAACTCAACGTGATGGAAGATTGTTCAGATAACTCAGGGGTTGTGGAAGTATTAACAGATGATTGTGGAGATTTCAGAATGTACTCATCAATGGATTTGTTGGCCTGTTGAACTTCAAGGTCTACAATGAATTCAGGATCTAGAATAGTTTCATTGAGTGCACTTTCAGATTTTGTTCTAAATAACAAAATATTAAATGACTCATCAAATTCAAGTTCTTCTAGAAATAACCATTCATAAGGGCATGAATTAGCTTTAACTAAAGGTTTCTAATTGACTGAACTTGCTTCTTTTTTGGATTTTCCTAAAATCAGGTTGGGATTATCAAATACTGGGGCATGATTTGGGTCTGGATTAGCCCTAGTGTAATGAGTCTTCCTGGAATCCAGAATTTCAAACTTTTTAATTGTTTTGTGAGATTTTTTGAAAGAACTTCTAACAAATGACTTTTAAGAGGCATAAAATAAAAATTTAGGATTTTCTTAAAGCTTTATTAAGACTAAGCATTCGAATTCCCCAGTATGGTTGACACTATGTTATCCCTCATAATGTTTCCCTAGAAGTTTTCAAAAGAAGGAAAAGACCGAGGTAACCACAAACCAATATTTTAAGTATAGGCTCTAGCCAACCTATGACTCAGAGATGGCTCTCTCTATATTATTTAGCTTTGTTTGCTGGGATTTTAGGCTAGTTCTTAAAATTCAGGGGGTTTTGATTTGTATTGAAGGTTGGATGGTGGAATCCTTAAAACAGATGGATAGAATGATGTCTCTAGACCATTGGGCTATGGAGTCAAAGAAGGGCAGGAGAACTAGAATTAACTCACTAAAGGGAGTGTTCAAAGGGAAAGCTAGCAAAGTAAAGTGTAGGTATTTAGGCTAGATAGGTGAAATGATCTTAACCAGGGTGAGAGGGCACTTAAGAATTCTCAGATCGAGATTAAAATGAGGAACAAAGGATAATCATGATCAAAGGGAAACTAAGAATAATTTGCTATATATTACAGGGAGACTACCTAAAATAAGGAGCAATCAAGAATTCCTTAACTTAGATAATTAGCAGAGAACATTAAAATGCATAATAGTTAAAACAGAGTGAAATGAAGAAAATTCTAAGATATCATTCCATATTATAGCATTCAAATTTCAGATACATTAAAGATTGTGGAAAAATTTTAAAGAAAAAGAACAACACAAGAGAAAATACTTGTCTGCACTTCGCTCTACACATGAATCCAGTGAAATGTCTTGTCTTTATTCATTAATCTAGCTTGCTGGTCTAATCAGTGATACAATAACTTACAGTCTTTGATCAAAAAGGTCTATAGAAATGTCTAAGAATCCACCCTACATACTTCGAATTGTGAAGTATTTATAAAAATTTATTACAAAGTATTTCAAACTAACTTGAGATTTAATCTAGGAAATACAAATATCTTCTTGCAAGAAGATAGAGACAACTATTGAATTGTTTCATGCTGTCACTTTTGATGTGGTACTGCTGGATTTTATAGTTGGGTTTGTAGCCTTTTATGCTGGCTTGTAGCTGTGGTCTTTCACATTGGAATATTCTTCAACTTTTATATTTCACTTGATACTCTTTAACCCTAATACTCTTTGACCCTGTTGTCCTATTTTCATCTAATTACCTGGCTGCTCTATTTTTACTGTGCAGTAACTTTTTTATTGTAAATTTCTCAAAGTAAATCAATCATTGTCTCCCACCATTCTACATCAGGTAATTTGACATTCATCATCCTCCTATATATCTCATCATCCTCTGTATACTTGGAAAAATTGAGCTTTGTGATGAATAAGTGTTTAATCTCATGTTGGAGAAAAAACAAGTTCTCGAAGGTGTTATACAAAACTTTGCCTATTGGCATTGCTTTTATAGATGAAGTGCTAGCTTGTTCCTTAGCCAAGTGCCTTAGTCTATTATCATAGTCCAGTTGTGTCATAAGTTTGTCATTGATGACCAATGGACTAGGCAATCCTTTCTCCCTCAAAATTTGGAATTTGGCCATGAATCTGTTAATGGCCACCTGCATGTCCTTACATTTTTCCTCTAAGTTTAGCATTAGGTTCCTCTTGGAAATAACCTTTCATATTTCCAAAATATTTTCATTTTTGTCTTCTATATTTAGCTCCTAAAGCTCATATCTATTTTTGCTGTTAAGGAAATGGATGAGTCTTTTGGCTGGTTCACTTGCAGATGAACAGTTGACAGTTTTCGGTTAAGTGGGTGAAGTAGTTTTGGAGGGCCATCGAACCACTCTTGTGGCACGAGTGGTATTCAGGAGGGGTCACCTGATGCGATACAACATTTGACACGTAGCATCTGTGGGGTCGGGGACAACCACTTTATCGGGTGGTTATCATTCGGCCATCAGGCGTGGCCGCCACTGGATGGGGTGGGGTGATGATCAACGGTAGTCAGGCAGAAAAGTTGCGCGAGGGAAAATGACTGGAGTTGATGGGGGGCCCAGGGATTTAATCATGGCGGTTCGAGATTAGTTTAGGGATAACTAAGAAGTTTAAAATGATCAGGCTGGGTTAAATGAGGGATTAGGGATTCAGGTGAGCTTAACACTGGGATTAACTTAAGTTTGCTAGGATTAGGTAAACTAAGTAAGGTTATATGAGGATATGGGTGATTTATATAATTTTTATGAAAACTAAGGGTCGGGGGTACTTTATATAGGGAATTAATTTAATACGGGATAATGGGGGTTTTGGGGAATATATATAATAATATTAGAAATTAATATGAAATTGCAATGGCGGAATGGGTTTTTTTTGTATGAAAAGGTTTTACATGGGGGTTCCCACTTTTCCTAGGTAAATGATGTCAACCATAGGAAAGTGTGATTTTATTAGGGAAATGAGGGGAAATGAAGGGAGATGAATTTTTTATGAAGGGGGTTCTAGTACTTGTGCCTATAAGTCATCAAGCCGAGGGTTTGGTCCCTCCAAAAGTCAGAGGAATTCTCTGAGCCCCTTTGACTTGTAGGTTTTAAGTACTAGATCTTATTTATGGGAAATTAGTAAAGTAAAGGGGTGAAATGAATGAGGGGATGTTAAATAAACCATATTGTGAACCATCGTCTTTGATTTTTTTATTTCTTATGCATATTTGAAAGATTCATTTAAAACAATGACATAAGTGCTTTTGTGTAATCATATGATATTTTTGCAACCTTTCTACTACTTACCCATTTACTCATCCTACCATTTTTTCTTCATTTTATTTGGGTGCATTTAGGCTAGCAAACCCTTATCATTTTTTTTTTTTATTTTACAAAGAAAACTATATAATTGTAACCTTATAACATCCAAGGGCTCAGATTAAACTGATGAGCTCCTTTTATTTACTCTAGCTATCTAATAATCTGCCAAGGTTACATTGTTTGGTCAGATTTTATTCTCTAACTATAAACATAAAAATTCAAAGCATGGTATAATCAAGATTAAACAGTTTGATTACCATGGATTATGGCATGAGTAACAAGCTACACACAACCATTATTATGCATAAAAGTAAACAATAGTGGCATTTTGACTTGCTCACTTTCATGGTCTTTTTGTTTTTTTGGGGTTCAGATATTTTCATTTTTTTGGACCTTTTCTTACTCTTTTTGTCCTTTGATTATTCTTTTAGGACATACCCTCTTTACATTTTTTAATTTTTTAATATGGAAAACATTTGCAGAAAGCAAAGGTATGTACAATATTACAAGGCTTAACCTTAGTCATTCAAAATTATGACTCCTATTGGTATAGGAATCTAACAGGTACAAAACCCCAACGTTGGGTTCCAATCCCACAAGTGACTCTTTTGGTGCTCCAACCTCCAAAATTTGAACCCTAGGGCTTGGAGTACCTCCCAAGATACTTAAAAATCAACATCTTAAACCCCACATTGGAGTCTCTAAAATCATAATTCATATTCCTTTTGTCCTCATCATGATTTTCATGGATTACCTTGTCAGCACCAGGAAGCCTTTCTTGCAACAACTTTGTCAAACCTTCCTTCAAACCTTCCATGTTTGCTTTCAAACCTTCCATGTATTCTTTTAAACCATCCATGTCATCTTTGGTTGCTCTTTGTGAGAGTGAAATTCGTTGCAATTAGTCCCATAATTTTGATATATCATGCTGCAATTCTTCTTCTTCGTGCATCATAATAGAGCTTTCTGAGGGCTTAATGGGTGTAGAATTATTTTGTTTTGGAGGAATTGTAGAACGAAATACTTATATCTATGCTTCAATATGCCCTTTGAATCACTTCAAACTGAATTTTCAAACAAAATTTATGAAAAAATTTATAAAATAGACACCTTTTTCTTGCTTTTTTGGAGCTCGATATTGCAATTGTTATATATCATTAATTTCAGATTTCCAAGGTCTTAAATTCGGTCTTGTGGTAACCTTGTGAATGTTCTTTCCAATGCCACAAGTCAGTCCAATATTGGATTCTTAAATATAGTTATGCCATATCTCCCATGATGGTGTGATTATGGACTTGTTCAATAGAGCAAAGTTGTAAAGGATGCCACGAGTCATTGTTTCAACATTCATTAGAGGAAATTTGAACCTAAAAGTGGCCTCCTAAGGAAAAATAATAAAATAAGAGTCATGAACTTTGGAGGGATAGAATAAAACTACTTTTTTAATTTTATTTTTGGATTATCACCTTATAATTTTACTCAAATTTCAAGTGTAGGCACTCGTTGGATGCGAAATTAAATTATGCATCCAATGAGTACTCATGATGCAGAATTTTTAGAAGACTCACATTGATAAAAATTGAAGATACATTAAAAAAGCGTGTTGAACATGTTTTTTTAAATGTATCTTCAATTTTTATCAATGTGGGTCTTCTCAAAAGTATGCATAATGGGTACTTGTTGGATGAAAATTTTAATTCCACATCCAACAAGTGCCTACACTTGAAATTTGAGCAAACCTATAAGGAGATAAGCCAAAAATACTATTAAAAAAATAGTTTTTCTTATTTTCTCTCCAAATTATTTACATGTACCTCTTTTTAAATTTAAAGGATTTTGATTGTTTTACATATTATGACATGGAAATTACGTGAAATTTTCATGGGCACTTTTAGGCTAAAACTTCCTCTAACGTGTCCTTGAAATTGCTACAAACAAAACTACAGTCCATGCACTTTCAACCACTATTTACATAATTCAAATCCAAAACATAAAATGAAATTTATGATGATTTTCCCTAGGTCACCTATTTGAGATGGAATTATGGAGCTTGCAAAAACCTCACTTCTTTGGATCATATATCAGAAAATATAGCGAACCAAGATCTGAAATTTGTACACGAATTTCACCAAGATTTTGTCTCCATGTGGTCGAAATTTCAGTGTCTGAAACCACGTAGAAAAAAATTATAGCGAAAATTCCAAGATGACTTGTTTGAAGAAGTGAAACCCGAGAATCCAAAGCTATGATACCAAATGTTAAGCAACTAACTCTCAGAAAAGATAGATAAATCACTTAAAAGTTATCCTCTTCGAGGGGGAAACCTCCCTTACATTAAGTGTATGAACAATTCTTGGATTATTCAAATGATAAGACCTCCTTGGTATATATAGGAGTCTAAGGGGTCATAATATAATTAGAGCCTACGTAACAATAATAATGTAATGGTACAACAATATCAATAGTGGGCTTCTATGGAGCATAACAATAGCAACATGGGAGATACATGGGCACAACAATAACAATAAGGGGCTATACTAATAACAATAAAGGGAATACACTAGTATTATAGGTACCTAACATATTTTTTGGTTGTTGATACTTCGATGCACAATGTTCTAGGACCATCGATGTACTTGGACCAATGTTATTGTACTTGGACCAAAGTGAAGCACCAATGTCTTTTTGGCATATTATTTCTTTGGTGTGTATTTGGTTATGGAACACCGGTTCTTTTTTGGATTAATTTCATTGGTGTGTCTACATTAAATTTGTTTACCATGACCCAACCTCTATAAAACCTCTCCTCGCCAACCCACACCTCTATAAAAACATCCATTTAAATCATTCAAAAATAAGATAGTTTAAAAATAACTTCTTGAAAAACATTTGCTAGTGGAGTTAGAAATGTTTCGCACCATTGACAATGTAAAAGACTATGATCTAGGATAAGGAGGGAATCCATATTGGTCAATATAAATTAAGCTATGCCCACAACCAACTAGAAAATGATTTTACTTTAGTTTACTATAACACACATAATGAATCAACTATTCAAATAATGCTTCATCTTTATCGAGATTACCTCAACAAAGGAATGACCTCCTCCAAGGCTCGGAAACTTTCTCCTTTTGGAGATGCAAACAAATATATATGAACAACATTTAAGTTACCCTCATTCATTCTTAAAAACCTTAAAGTATCATCAAGCACATCATTGGTTTAGCTTCAAATATTCACCCCTAACTAGAAAAAGTCCCCACTTCATCCTTCAATATGGATGGGATATACACAATGTTCCAATACTTAAGTTTGAGTATACATATGTCAAGGTGTTGTTGCTACTACAACACCCTCCAAATTTTGACCTATATTCAAACTTTGGAGCCTCCCTTTAATCATGTGAAATAACATTTCTAGTTGTTAGATTCATCCCATACTTTCTTCCTAAGTTTCTAAGTCCCTTGTTGAAGGAATTCAAAGTGTCATCTTTTGTTAAGGGAAGTGTCTTTATTTGTGAAAGGTAGTTATGGAACACCTATAAGAGGTAGCTCTAGATATTTCTCTTGCACTAATGGATTCTATCTTTCATAGGGACGTGCATTGGACTTTACGTTAAGGTATTTCACACTTTCTTATTGCAGCCGACACTTGCGTCGAAAGGTATATCTTAAGTGTTGCACTAGGAGGTAAGTGTGATCTTGTTGTTTTTTCAATGTATACATGTTTATTTTGGGTGTTGAGTGTCTCATTGAAATATGGTTGGTTGAGTATGAGTGTGTGATCATGTTCAAGCCATGTTACATGTGTCTACTCTCATCTTTCTGCCTTACTGATCCCACACTTAGTCAATTTTAGAGTTTTCTCTGTCTTTGCAACTTTCCCTACCAAACACCAACCTTCTTGCCTCCTTGAACTATCCATCGTGGAGTCACAAGCCTCAATGGAGAACCCTCTACCTCATGGAACCACACATTTCATAGTCACATAGAACTTCCTCCATCAACTGCACATTGTGTAATCTCAATGCTTAGTCACTATCAACTGCACATTCCCACTACACATTCTTTCATCGGCCTTTCCTTCACTGTGCATTATGAACTTTTAGTCAGTAGTCAGGTCATGTCTCACTTTTTACAGTGCTCAATTATGCAGTGCATTGACCCTCCCGTTTAAAACTACACACTATGTGATCACAATGAGCAGGCATATCATCACTACCTCCCTAACTTCCTCAACTACGTAGTCATGTCTCCCACTCTCTCATCCACTATGCACTGTGTAGTCATAGTTCCCATGCCCTCACTCCCTACCTCCTGCTCTTGTGCATTATGCAATCCTTAGGCCTTCTCCTCAATTGTGTGCATTGTCCCAGATCAGTCAATATGTTGCATGAGAAATACGATAAACTAGGAGATTTTGGGACTGGTTTCATCTTTCCATGAGTGAACTCCATCTTCAGGTCTTATTATCTTAACATGATAGAATGATTATCAAGGAGAATGTTAAGGATATGATACATGAAGACACGTATGAAGTTGAAAATACAAAGAGATAAAGGGACACTGGATCACGAATGAAGACCAGAGATCAGGATCACATGGAAGACTCTACATCATAACTAGCCTCTTGGAGGATGAATATGAAGTGAAAGCAAGGTATATCATGCATATGTGAAGATAGCAGCAAGAATAAAAGCCTGGTATTGATACACTAAAATGAAGTTCTATGTCACCATCGCCAAGTCATGGCTTCTCAAAGTGTCACCATAAAATTCATGTGATATCAATGTATTTAGCCTAAAATTTGTCGAAATGTAATATTATATTTTCAAAAAATAAGAAAATGTAAAATGCGTGGAAGCCCAAGGGTCATACATGGAATGTGAAGAGTCATATAGAAGCTCAAAGGTCTCATAGGAATTTGAAAAGTCACATGGGATCTCAAGAGTCATGAGGGAAGCTGAAGAGTCATCAGAGAGGTGGAGAGTCACTCATTTGTTATATATACACCCTCATATCTCAAGCATGGAAATTTTCACCTTGGCTTCTCAAGCTAGGCATAAGAGATAATATTAGCCTCTTGAGGAGCAAGTGGTGGCTTAATATTCCACTATTGGAACCAATGTTGTATTATTGTAATGGTGTATCTTAGGACTTTCACTCTACATTTTGAAGCTCTTGGAGTCGAGACACTTTCAGGCATATGTCGTAAATGATTGTAAGACTATTATTTAATTATTTGAAGTGTATGTTTATGCTTCTACTTACTAAAATGAACTATTTCATTGGCTTTAGTATGAAACTTTGAACTGTTTTTCTCTTGTTTTCTTGATCGTTATTTCTTTGTGAACTATTTTGCAAGATAACTAATGATTATTTCATATATATGTGTGTGTCTTTACTAAGATAGTACTATTGCTTTTCTATTAAAGACTCACTTTCTTTTCCCTTATGTGAAATAACCATTATACACTTTTCAATTGAATACATCACAAGGATAACATACTTGTTCATCTCGAAATTATATGCGTTCTCTCTTATGTTGATTAATGTAGCCAAGGAAAATCATTAAGGATATGGCAGTTGGACTTGTTTCCCAGATGGGGTTGCTACTCCAAACAGTGTGAGGTCTAATTGTGACTTCATATCAAGGAGACCCCATAATTGTTGGTAGCCTCTAGCACTGCCAATAGTTCTAGCGCCAGAAGGAGGGCAGCCTTTTTGTGGCATATAATTCACTACATTAAAATAAATAAACCTTTTTTTCAAGGTAGCAATTGTCCAAGCCCAACTCTAACTCATATACATGAGAAATAAGAGTTGTCTCATTAAGTTTCGGACCATGCCTACAAAGTTACTTACAAGCAACTCCAAAGAATTCGACCTATTACTTGTTAGTTTGCTAGAGCACTTGGATTACTTCCTGTCACATATGTTTTTCCTCATAAGAAAACAAATAAAGAGTCCACCTGTCGTGGTGTGTTGGTTTCTTTAGTGGAAAAATTGGTTACTGTAACCCTTGAAACCTCAGTTGAATCTCTTGAAAAAACTTATCATCAAGGGGATACTCCACCACCTTTTGGGGAAAATATGGAAGGAGAGGGGGAATATTTTCATTTTCCTAATGAAGAACAATTGAGAAATTAGGAATATTCGAATCACAACGAGAATTTGAATGGTGAAGGAGAAGAATATTCAAAATCAAAGAGTGAATAAGAGGAGGAGAAAAAATACATGTTTGATCACCAATTGGATTAGATGGCCCAAGGCCTCTTTCTCTTCCAGGAAATCTCCATCACTTACCAAAGGACCCAAAAAAGTTTCTTACAAAGTATAATTCTGATAAGAAGGTGAAGGTCAAAGCTCACATTGATGATTTATACTTGCATCTATGGATGTTAGAGGTACGTTTTGATGACGTTTCTTGTATATTATTTTTGTACACTCTATAAGTTAGAGCATCAGTTTGGTAGCATATCCCTCCACCTAATTCAATCCATAATTGGAGAGAGTTTAAATAGTTATTCTTAGAAAAGTTTGTCGATGATAAAACTCTTGCAATGCTACTTAAATAACTCAAAAACATTAAGATGGGGGATAAAGAGAAGGTTAAATATTTTAATCAAAGATTTACATGCATTTTGAACAAGTTCCCCACTAATGTGCAACCTCATGATTCAATTACTAAGGATTATTATATTGTTGCCTTTCCCACTAATATATTTTTTTTTGTTAAGCATGCTACAAAAAAAACTTTGGATCTTAATTTTTAAAAAGTGATTGTTGTTGAAAAGGACTTAAGGTATCTTAGGGTCATTGTTGATCAGGAAGATTCAAAAGACTCCAAAGACACTAGGAAAAAGTCCCAAGCCACTTCCGCTAAAACTAAAGAGAAAGATCCTTTTGACATGGACAGCTTAACTAAATCCTTGAAGTTGTTAACCAATCAAGTACTTGAAATCAAAAGGAATTCAACTGAGGCTTCTACTAGCAACAAGTCCTTTAAGTCACTTTTTAAGAAGAACCCTAATCAACTGACCAAGTTTTCACATAGCTCTAATGTTATATTCAACATTAAGAACTTGGGCATGGATAACTACTATACTTTTCATCAAGAAGCACATTCAAAGAAAACATTCCCACAAGGGAAACACAATACGAATGTTGTGGTTGCCAATGATATTCAAATTTTGTCAATAGAAGAGAATTCATAGCATACTCAAAAGACTGGTGTACCAGCCTTGACAACAGAAAACACAAGTGTTGGTGATTCAATTTTAACTTTTGATAGCAAAGTTGGCAGGGCAATGTGAGTTGATCATCCAGGCATTTGCATATTAGCCTCCATCAAGTAGAATGATTTCTTCTTCACAATCCTTGTCTGGTAAGTTTCCTACTATTCTTGAATCAGTTGTTCATGCAACTAATGTAAATTCTAGATCCAATTGTCCCCATTTTCTTTTAACTATTGATATTTTTAACTATAATGTCCATAATTTCCTAAATGATTCTAATGTGTTTATGGATGTCATTCCTTTATTAGTTGCAAAGAAAATCAATGTTAAATGGGAAAATTGATGTCAGAATCACACAGTTAGATCGATCTTTGGTGTGGGAAATTAGTGAGCTTAACAATGTTATAAATTGTTTATCATCATATCATAGAGTTCACCAATGTATTGATATTGTCATTATGGACATTCCAAAAGTTAATGGCTTTCTTTTAAGTATAGATTAGTCTAGCAAATTGCAAGGTGTTGATGGTGTTGGAAGCCGACAATAGGGAAGGGGGTCTCCCCGATGTGAAGGCATAATTAGACCACACACTGTTTAAAGTAGGAGCCCAAACTGAAATATGGTCGGTTTCTGAATTGATGGTCTCAAAGATATGCCTTGGATGCAATAAACACATAAGATGACATATACATAGCTTTGGAAATAGAAAGTGTATGAACTTTGTGAGATATCAAATGTAATGTATGAAAGGTTTGTTCACATCAAAAGGGAAATGTGTGAACCCTTAGAAGAAATTAATAGTACTATCTTAGAAGAGACACACTAAAAATACAAAGAATATTTAGTTAACCTGCAAAAAAGTTCACAAGATAAAAAACAATCATGATAACATGAACAACATGCATTCAACAAGATACATACTAAAGAAAATGAATTCATTCACTAACATTAGCATAAATTAAACAACATACATCGCAAATATATAAAGAATAGTTTTACTACATTCATGACATATTCATGAAGGAGTGTCGGCTTTGAGAGCTTCTTATTATTAAGTGAAAGTTCTAAGCATGCGATTACATTGATATGACACTAGCCCCAATAGTGTAACATGAAGCCAAGACTTGCCTCTCCAAAGAATGATACTCTTCCTATGCTAGACTGGAGATGCCAAGGCTCCCAATCTCTGGTTCCAAGCCCTTTTTTGGGTTATGAGGGTCTATTTATAACAAATGAGATGACTCTTTATATCCCTTGGTGACCTTTGAACTTTCTTCAAGACTCTTGGACTTCCTTTCTCTTTACTCTAACTAATGACTCTTCACATTCCACATTTAACTCTTGGACTTCCACTTGCATTTAATCTTTATTATTTTCAAATATAATGAGAGAAAACTCCATGTAGGACAAAATGGCTAGAAACTAATAAGACAAACTAAATATATTAAGCTTGAGTTTGAGGAAACTCTAGCTCAACATCTGCAACTTGTAAGTTTGTAGTGACATATTGATGCCAAGATTTGTATTATGCAATTATCTCCTCAAACTTTTCTAAAAGGTTAGGCTAATATCTAACTCTAACCTCCATAGCATATGGATAAATGGTTTTGTATCTTGTTTGTACCTCATTCTAAAAACAAGAATAACTTCATGTTAATCTTCGTAGGTCTAGATATATACCTCTCCATATTTTTTCTATTTATCTCCAAGCCTTCCTTGGTTGTGACCTGCTTGAGATTGTCCAAAAATTCTTTGATTTGTTGCCTGATGATGTTTCTACCCTTTACCTCTGTAAATGGTCCAACTAAAGTGATATTGTGTGTTCTAACCAAAGAATCCAAACTATTGTAAAAGTATGCATAAGCATATATTATGTTGGCCACAAAAGTGTCGAGCTATTTCTTACTTTGAATGAGCATTTTGACCTCAACCTTATCCAATTTTGCTTCTTGCCTTGTCTTTCTAACCATCTTTGTGGGTGCATCCAGGAACTTGCCACCCCATTCTTAGATCGCATCGATGGTTGCATAAATTACTTTTACATATTTTGCATTTTCTCGTGACCTCTTTTGCATATCATGCAGGGGCACTACTACCTTATGCAAGGTGATCATCTCCTTGTAAATCTACTCCATTGTGTCTACCTATTATAGACATATTTGGACACTCCCAATCACATATGTCCATAAACCAAGGGCTTATAAACCTCTAAAAGTGTTGTTTCATACCTTAAAGGAACAAGGTCAACTGATTACATCATTTCCCAGAAGTTCTCCCTAAAAAACTACTCAGAACTGGTTAAAATTGGACCATCTCACTTGCTCCATGGTCAAGGTGCGATGCATCTCACCTGCTACACACAAGAGGTGTGATGCATCTCACCTTCTACACATGAGAGGTGCGATGCATACTGAAAAGTCCTTCTATAGGGTGCGATGAGCGAGAATAGACAAATGGCATAGACAGTTTGCTAAGTGAATGATCAAGGAATCTTCTAGAAACTTCTCATATGACACTTGCCTCTCAGAATTCACCCAGGAATGAGTAAGAGATCAATGAAATCTCCAATTTGAACCAAGAACTATCAGTGAAATGACACTAATCAAAATCCCAGAAGCTGACTCACCCACCTGCAAATATCTGTCTATGGATCCCTCATCCTAGAGATTCAAAAAGGCTGGAATTTTGTATTTTGTAAAGAAGTGTTGTTGGTTTCTCTGTACAACATTGTATTTTTGGGTGATCTAAGCTTTTCATGAGGTGAAGAGGGCTTTCATGCTGGGAGAATGGTGGTGGGTCAGACCAATGGGTTGTAATCCTCTCTTCTACTACTTCTACCAATAAAGCTATTTGAGTTTTCCTCCATATTCTTGTGTATCTCTGAATCTTGTATTGATATATGCATTTGTATGGTTAATATACATCTGATCCTATATTGTTTATGGTTGTAGATCTCTATGCTTTGATGGCATTATGCTGCTTTGACTCTACAGGTATTCTTTGAAGCGGGACAATTAAGGAAGGAGTGGCGAAGCTCTGTCAAAGGAGGGAGGAAACAAGCAAGGAGCCAAGCGAAAGACTGAGGTTGGTACTCTCTGCTTCTCTCTCATCTATCTCTCATAAAGAAAAACACAAGTAACTTTAGTTTGTTTGTTTCTAAGATAGCTACCCGTCTTAGTGGGACTAGCAGCTCTGAATGGAAACTAGTTTTCCCGATAATAAAATGGCGACTCCACTAGGGAGCGAATAGTTTGATTTGCTTGTCTCTATTTGTTTGCTTTATAAACTACAGATGAAGCCTGAAGTTAAGCCAGCTAGCCTTCGAACTGCATTTGCTATGCAAGTGCAAAGTAGATCACCGCTACTTCAGTCAATCTCTGGGTTTGTTTATGAAATAATGTAAACTTTGAAACGGAAACTGATACAGTTACCCATTTTGTAGAGATAGTGAAAAAGTGACCCGATTTTGAAAAGGGGCGATGCAAAACACACATATTTCTTTTAAAGCATACTTTTTGGAACTTTAATTTTTTTTTTATGTACATTACGTTTTAGAATGTTAGCTATTTGCATGTTGATTTAAAAAAGTGATGATTCTGCATCATGTCATTTTCTTAAAAGACCTATTTTTTGACTTTAAATTTATTCTAGTGTCACCCATTATGATTTTCAACCACAGAACAACAAACTTTATTTATTAATACTTGTTTATTAATTCAAAAAAATATTATTTTCCAACGAGAATCAACTAATCTCAATCCTTAATGTTTTAAGTTAAATCAAAACCCTTAATTTCCAAACTATAATCATTATATTTTAAGTGATACCAAAGTTGCTAATCCACTTTATTAATTCCTCATTTAAAAATCCAAGAGTTAAAATGAAAAAATAGTAACTTCAGTAACATTAACACGGAATCAAATAACGTGATACTTTTTAACATTAATAAGGAATCAAATAAATCTACATGGATCATTTTGGAGTGGTTACATGCATCATATTGGAGTGGTTACAGTTATAATAATTGCAACATAACAAGATCAAATATTTTCTCGTTTATGTTGGGCGATTCCCAAAATCGCTCGGCTACCAATATATTTTAAATTTAGGAATTTTAATTTGAATCTAATTCCTTTAAATTCTGGCAAAGTATCATTTATTTTGGTGTCACCCATTATGATTTTCAACCATAGAACATCAAACTTTATTTACTAATACTTATTTATTAATTCAAAAAAATATTATTTTCCAACCAGAATCAACTAATCTCAATCCTTAATGTTTTAGGTTAAATCAAAACCCTTAATGTCCAAACTATTATCATTATATTTTAAGTGATACCAAAGTTCTTTATCCACTTTATTAATTCATTATTTAGAAATCCATGAGTTAAAATGATAAAATAGTAACTTTAGTAACATTAAGAGGGAAGCAAATAACTTGATATTTTTTTAACATTAGTAGGGAATCAAATAAATCTACATGCATCAATTTGGAGTGGTTACAGTCACAATAATTGCAACATAACAAGATCAAAGATTTTCTCGTTTTACGTTGGGCAGGAATAATCGCCCCACTGCCAGTATATTTTAAATTTAGAATTTTAATTTGAATCTAATTCCTCTAAATTCCGACAAAGTATCATTTATTCTAGTGTCACCCATTATGATTTTCAACCATAGAACAACAAACTTTATTTATTAATACTTATTTATTAATTCAAAAAGATATTATTTTCCAACCAAAATCAACTAATTTCGATCCCTAATGTTTTAAGTTAAATCAAAACCCTTAATGTCCAAATTATTATCATTATATTTTAAGTGATACCAACCTTGTTAATCCACTTTATTAATTCCTCATTTAAAAATCCAAGAGTTAAAATGATAAAATAATAACTTCAATAACATTAACATGGAATCTAATAACATGATACTTTTTTAACATTAATGGGAATCAAATAAATCTACATGCATCATTTTGGAGTGGTTACGGTTATAATAATTGCAACATAACAAGATCAAAGTTCATAACAAGATCAAAGTTTTTCCGGTTTACATTGGGGGATTCCCGGCTGCCAATATATTTTAAATTTAGGAAATTTTAATTTGAATCTAATTCTTCTAAATTTCGGCAAAGTATCATTTATTCTAGTGTCACACATTATTATTTTCAACCATAGAACAACAAACTTTATTTATTAATTCAAAAATATATTATCTTCCAACGAGAATCAACTAATCTCAATCCCTAATGTTTTAGGTTGATCACAACCCTTAATGTCCAAACTATTATTATTATATTTTAAGTGATACCAAAGTTGTTAATCCACTTTATTAATTCCTCATTTAAAAATCTAAGAGTTAAAATGATAAAATAGTAACTTCAATAACATTAATAGGGAATCAAATAATATGGTAATTTTTTAACATTAGTAGGGAATCAAATAAATCTACATGCATCATTTTTTAGTGGTTACAGTTATAATAATTGCAAAATAACAAAATCAAAGCTTTTTTCATTTACGTTGGGCGATTCCCAGAATCGCCCAACTGCACAATAAATTTTAAAATTTAGGAATTTTTAATTTGAATCTAATTCTCTAAATTCCAGCAAAGTATCATTTTATTCTAGTGTCACCCATTATGATTTTTCAACCATAGAACAACAAACTTTATTTATTAATACTTATTTATTAATTCAAAAAAATATTATTTTCCAACTAGAATCAACTAATCTCAATCCCTAATGTTTTAGGTTAAATCAAAACCCTTAATGTCAAGACTATTATCATTATATTTTAAGTGATACCAAAGTTGTTAATTCATTTTATTAATTCCTCATTTAAAAACCCAAGAGTTAAAATGATAAAATAGTAACTTTAGTAACATTAACAGGAATCAAATAACATGATACTTTTTTAACATTAATAGGGAATCAAATAAATCTACATGCATCATTTTGGAGTGGTTACAGTTATAATAATTGCAATTTAACAAGATCAAAGATTTTCTCATTTACCTTGGGTGATTCTTGGAATTGCCTGGATGCCAATATATTTTAAATTTAGGAATTTTAATTTGAATCTAATGATAAAATAGTAACTTCAGTAACATTAACAGGGAATTAAATAACATGATACTTTTTTAATATTAATAGGGAATCAAATAAATCTACATGCATCATTTTGGAGTGGTTACAATTATAGTAATTGTAACATAACATGGTCAAATCTTTTCTCCAATATATTTTAAATTTAGGAATTTTAATTTGAATCTAATTCCTCTAAATTCCGGCAAAGTATCATTTATTCTAGTGTCACCCATTATGATTTTCAACCATAGAACAACAAACTTTATTTATTAATACTTATTTATTAAATCAAAAAAAATATTATTTTCCAAACAGAATCAACTAATCTCAATCCCTAATGTTTTAGGTTAAATCAAAACCCTTAATGTCCAAAATATTACCATTATATTTTTTAAGTGATACCAAAGTTGTTAATCCACTTTATTAATTCCTCATTTAAAAATCCAAGAGTTAAAATGATAAAATATTAACTTTAGTAACATTAAAAGGGAATTAAATAACATGATACTTTTTTAACATTAATAGGGAATCAAATAAATGTACATGCATCATTTTGGAGTAGTTACAATTATAATAATTGTAACATAACAAGATCAAATCTTTTCTTCGTTTACGTTGGGCGATTCTCGGAATCGTCCCACTACCAATATATTTTAAATTTAAGAATTTTAATTTGAATCTAGTTCTTCTAAATTCCGGCAAAGTATCATTTATTTTGTGTCACCCATTATGGTTTTCAACCATAGAACAACAAAATTTATTTATTAAAACTTATTTATTAAATCAAAAAAATATTATTTTCTAAACAAAATCAACTAATCTCAATCCCTAATGTTTTAGGTTAAATGAAAACCCTTAATGTCAAAACTATTATTATTATATTTTAAGTGATGCCAAAATTGTTAAGCCACTTTATTAATTCCTCATTTAAAAACCCAAGAGTTAAAATGATAAAATAATAACTTCAGTAACATTAACATGGAATTAAATAACAGATATTTTTTTAACATTAATAGGAAATCAAATAAATCTACATGCATCATTTTGGAGTGGATATAGTTATAATAATTACAACATGACAAGATCAAAGCTTTTGTCGTTTACGTCGGGCCATTTTTGGAATCCCCTGGCTGCCAATATATTTTAAATTTAGGAATTTTAATTTGAATCTAATTCCTCTAAATTCTGGCAAAGTATCATTTATTCTAGTGTCACCCATTACGATTTCCAACCATAGAACAACAATTTTTATTTATTAATACTTATTTATTAATTCAAAAAAATATTATTTTCCAACCAGAATCAACTAATCTTAATCCCTAATGTTTTAGGTTAAATCAAAACCCTTAATGGCCAAACTATTATCATTATATTTTAAGTAATAACAAAGTTGTTAATCCACTTTATTAATTCCTCATTTAAAAATCCAAGAGTTAAAATGATAAAATAGCAACTTCAGTAACATTAACAGGGAATCAAATAACATGATACTTTTTAACATTAATAGGGAATCAAATAAATCTACATGCATCATTTTGGAGTGGTTACAATTATAATAATTGCAACATAACAAGATCAAAAATTTTCTGGATTATGTTGGGCAGAATCGCCCGGCTGCCAATATATTTTAAATTTATGAATTTTAATTTGATTCTAATTCCTCTAAATTTTGGCAAAGTATCATATATTCTAGTGTCACCCAGTATGATTTTCAACCATAAAACAACAAACTTTATTTATTAATACTTATTTATTAATTCAAAAAAATATTATTTTCCAACCAGAATCAATAAATCTCAATCCCTAATGTTTTAGGTTAAATCAAAACCCTTAATGTCCAAACTATCATCATTATATTTTAAGTAATACCAAAGTTGTTAATCCACTTTATTAATTCCTCATTTAAAAATCCAAGAGTTAAAATGATAAAATTGTAACTTCAGTAACATTAAGAGGGAATCAAATAACATGATACTTTTTTAACATTAATAGGGAATCAAATAAATCTACATGCATCATTTGGAGTGGTTACAGTTATAATAATTGCAACATAACAATATCAAATCTTTTCTCGTTTACGTTGGGCGATTCCCGGAATCGTTCGACTGCCAATATATTTTAAATTTAGGAATTTTAATTTGAATCTAATTCCTCTAAATTTGGCAAAGTATCATTTATTCTAGTGTCACCCATTATGATTTTCAACCATAGAACAACAAACTTTATTTATTAATACTTATTTATTAATTCAAAAAATTATTATTTTCCAATGAGAATCAACTAATCTCAATCCCTAATTTTTAGGTTAAATCAAAACCCTTAATCTCCAAACTTTTATCATTATATTTTAAGTGATGCCAAAATTGTTAATCCACTTTATTAATTCCTCATCTAAGATTAACTTTAGTAACATGATACTTTTTTAACATTAATATGGAATCAAATAAATCTACACGCATCATTTTGGAGTGGTTACAGTTATAATAATTGCAACATAACAAGATCAAAGCTTTTCTAGTTTACATTGGGTGATTCCCGAATTCCCGAACTCCCTCGGGTGCCAATATATTTTAAATTTAGGAATTTTAATTTAAATCTAATTCCTCTAAATTCCTGCAAAGTAGAATATAATATTTATTCTAGTGTCACACCCCATTATGATTTTCAACCCATAGAACAACAAACTTTATTTATTAATACTTATTTATTAATTCAAAAAAATATTATTTTCCAACCAAAATCAACTAATCTCAATCCCTAATGTTTTAGGTTAAATCAAAACCCTTAATGTCGAAACTATTATCATTATATTTTAAGTGACACCAAAGTTGTTAATCCACTTTATTAATTTCTCATTTAAAAATCCAAGAGTTAAAATGATGAAATAGTAACTTCAGTAACATTAACAGGAATCAAATAACATGATATTGTTTTAACATTAATAGGGAATCAAATAAATACATGCATCATTTTGGAGTGGTTACAGTTATAATAATTGCAACATAACAAGATCAAATCTTTTCTCGTTTCCGTTGGGCAATTCCCAGACTCGCCCTGCTAATATATTTTAAATTTAGAAATTTTAATTTGAATCTAATTCCTCTAAATTCTAGCAAAGTATCATTTATTCTAGTGTCACCCATTGTGATTTTCAACCATAGAACAATAAAGTTTATTTATTAATACTTGTTTATTAATTCAAAAAAATATTATTTTCCAACAAGAATCGACTAATCTCAATCTCTAATGTTTTAGGTTAAATCAAAACCCTTAATGTCCAAACTATTATCATTATATTTTAAGTGATACCAGAGTTGTTAATCCACTTTATTAATTCCTCATTTAAAAATGTAAGAGTTATAATGATAAAATAATAACTTCAGCAACATTAACAGGGATCAAATAACATGATACTTTTTAAACATTAATAGGGAATCAAATAAATCTACATGCATCATTTTTGAGTGGTTACAGTTATAATAATTGCAACATAATAAAATCAAAGCTTTTCTCGTTTACGTTCAGCAATTCCATGATTCGTCGTGCTGCCAATATATTTGAAATTTATGAATTTTAATTTGAATCTAATTCCTCTAAATTTTGGCGAAGTATCATTTATTCTAGTGTCACCCATTATGATTTTCAACCATAGAACAACAAATTTTATTTATTAATTACTTTTATTTATTAATTTAAAAAAATATTATTTTCCAACCAGAATCAACTAATCTCAATCCCTGTTGTTTTAGATTAAATCAAAACCCTTAATGTCCAAACTATTATCATTATATTTTAAGTGATACCAAAGTTGTTAATTCACTTTATTAATTCGTCATTCAAGAGTTCAAATGATAAAATAGTAACTTCAGTAACATTAACAGGGAATCAAATAACATGATACTCTTTTAACATTAATAGGGAATCAAATAAATCTACATGCATCGTTTTGGAGTGGTTACAATTATAATAATTGCAACATAACAAGATCAAAGCTTTTTTCGTTTACATTGGGCGATTCCCAGCCCGGCGGCCAATATATTTTAAATTTAGGAATTTTAACTTGAATCTAATTCCTCTAAATTCCAACAAAGTATCATTTATTCTATTGTTACCCATTATGATTTTCAACGATAGAACAACAAGTGTTATTTATTAATACTTATTTATTAATTTAAAAAATATTATTTTCCAACCAGAATCAACTAATCTCAATCCCTAATCTTTTAGGTTAAATCAAAACCCTTAGTGTCCAAACTATTATCATTATATTTTAAGTGATACCAAAGTTGTTAATCCATTTTATTAATTCCTCATTTAAAAATCCAAGAGTTAAAATGATAAATTAGTAACTTCAGTAACATTAACAGGGAATCAAATAACATGACACTTTTTTAACATTAATAGGTGTTGGCATTATGTTTCTGGTATGGTTATATGTTACAGATATTGTACTTGATGGCAACACCCATGGCATGGCTCTCAATATGATGAGAATTAAAAAAAAGAAAAAAAAAAAAAAAAAAATTCAATGTGGGAAAAACTTACCTTTTGGTCCAATGGTAAGTTAGTCCTGTGGAAATTTGGAACCTATGGAGATAAGTTTTATTTCATGTGGGAACTTTACTTTGGTCCATGTAGTTAGTCATTTGGAATTTGACCTATGGTTTTTGGGACCATGCGTATCTCGACAGACGTGTTGATCCCTAGTATTGAGTTTGAATGGTATGGTTTTGTTTATGGTTTTGGCCCGTGGTATTGTTTTATATTATTATTATTATTGAGCCCATGATCCATGATTTGAGGAAGAGGTTGCCTATATAAAGCAAAGGAGATCATTTGGCTTGGGTATGCTTTTGGGTTGAATATCTTAAGATCTGAAATATTGGGTTATTGTTTCAAAAGCTCGATCTATATGAAAGTGAAGTGGAAAGCGAATCTGTGAAGGGTGATCTCTCGAACACTGCAGCTGCGGAAGTGCGGAGGCGCCACAGAAGGCGCAGTGTGAAGGCACCACGGAAGGCGCAGTGCGGAGATGCCACAAAGGCGCCACAGAAGGCACAGTGCGGAGACACCACAAAGGCGCCACAGAAGGCGCAGTGCGGAGACACCACGGAAGGCGCAGTGCAGAGGCGCCATAGAAGGTGCAGTACGAAGGCGCCACAGAAGGCACAGTGCGGAGACACCACAGAGGCGCCACAGAAGACGCAGGGCGGAGACGCCACAGAAGGCGCAGTGTGGAGGCGCCACAGAAGGCGCAGTGCGAAGGCGCAGTGCGGAGACGCCACAGAGGCGCCACAGAAGGCACAGTGCGGAGACGCCACAGAGGCGCCACAGAAGGCACAGTGCGGAGACGCCACAGGCCAGAGAAAAGGAAATT
>APFE030959061.1:72984-90851 GCA_000404065.3 Pinus taeda
ATGCAAAAATAATTCAAAGTGTAAATAAGGAATATTTGTTAAAAGAACTAGATAATACTGATTCACCCCCCCTCTCAGTATTATTTTCAATAGCTAGTTGATTAACTTAGCTTATTTGCATGTGTAAAGTATACTTAGCAATATAAATCATTCATACAAGTGCGCGCAGTAAATAAACAGTATAATTGTAATTCATATCAAATAGGTAATAACCCAAGAATAGATACACGAAATTAATATAAAACTTCTCTTTATTATTATCTTCCTTCGGTTACAGAATTGACTCCACCCTATGCACTCAACTGCAGGGGTCCGCGCACTCAGCAGCAGACTACTAGGCCTCTGCGCACTCAGCTACAGAGCCTTCCCCTACGCTACGACCCAAGACACACTTTTTACTTTGATTCTTACTCTTCACTTCTACTTCCTTCTTTTCCTCCTCATCTTTACAATTAGAGCCTCACTCTATTTATATAATCCCATGGTCCACGGACCATGGGTAGGCCAACATTACATTACAAACTAGGGCTGAAAACCATATGACTCTAACATACTTCCACGCCTGCAATTCGTTGGGATTTACAACATCATTCAGCCATAGCGAGATTTGAGCCCCAAAACATGCCTTAAGGGGATTCCATGCCCAATATACCTAATGTAGATTTAAATTGTAACAGACAATAGCAATACAGGTCTAAAAAATCAAGGCAAAATTGGGAGGGTAAGCCCATCAAAACAAGCAAAAAAATTCTTAAGGACAACCCTAAAATTGACAACTAAGCATATCTAATTCAAAACAAGGATTCTAAACTAAATCTGAGGTAATTTTGAGTTGTAAGAAATAGTAGGAATATAGAGCCAAAAGGTAACTTCAAGATCTTAAGGGTAAGTGCCCCAAAACCAAGCAAGACAAGTTCAAGGGAAAACATAAAAAGGAAAAGAAAGCAATGACAATCCAAATCAACAAGTTCAAGCTAGATTTGCAATAGATCTGAACGATAAAAGACTACTAAAACACGGAAATAAAAACCCAAAATAAGTTTTAATGGAGAATTCCCTTAAAGACTCAATTTTTAAGTATGGACTCAGATTAACAATGGCTAAACAGCAGCCATAAAGCATATTGTTAGTGGGAAACCTATGTTCATGTTAGATTAACAAATTTTAACCTGTATCCTTGGATAAAAGAAATCTTAAAAGCTCAAATTTGAGCATGATATAACTGGATCTAAGGTCAATAAGAAAAAAAATAGCCAAAAAAGGTTGTATAGAAACAAACAAAAAGGAGAAAACAACAGAAAATTGAAATTTCTAAAGAAAGAGGCTATTTTAACAAAAATAAGGCCAACTCCCTTGAATTTTCTCTAGAAGTTATTAGAAGAAAGAAAATGACCAAGGTAACCACAAACAAACTTTTTGGCATAGGCTCTAGCCAACCTAGGCTCAGAGAGGGCTCTCTTTATATGATTTATCTTTGTTTGCTGGGATTTCAGGCTAGTTATGAATGTTCAAGGGGTTTTTGATTTTGTTTGAAGATTGGATGGTGGGATCCTTAAAACAGATGGATAGAATGATGTCTTCAGACCAATGGGTTATGGAGTCAATAGAAGGGCAGCAGAACTAGATCAACTCACTAAAGGGAATATTCAAAGCGCAAGCTAGCTAAGTAAAGTGCAGGTCTTTCGGACAGAGGGGTGAAATGGTTTTAATTAGGGTGAGAGAGAAATTAAGAATTCTCAGACTAGGATATAAATGAGGAAGAGAGGGTAATCGAAAACAAAGGGCAATTAAGAATATTTTGATATAGATTATCAAGAAACAACCTAAACTAAGGAGAAAATAAGAATTCCTTAACTTAGATATATGTAGAAAACATTTATATGCCTAACTGTTAAAACAGAGTGTAATTAAACAAATTCTGAGATAATATTCCAATTATAGCATTCAGATTCAAAAATACATTAAAGACTGTGGAAAAAATTTAAGAAAGATAACAACAACATGAGAAAATACTTGTCTACACTTCTCTCAACACATGAATCCTGTGAAATATCTTGTCTCTATTCATCAATCCAGCTTGCTGGCTCAGTCAATGATACAATAGCTTTGCAGTCTCTTGATCAAACTTGTATAGAAATGTCTAAGAATCCACACTACATACTTCGAATTGTGAAGTATTTATACAAAAGTTTTATTACAAAATATCTCAAACTAACTTGAGATTTAATCGAGGAAATCAAAATATCTTCTTTCAAGAAGATAGAGACAGCTATTGAATTGTTTTCATGTTGTCCCATATATTGTGGTATTGTTGGCCTTTATGGTTTGGTTTTAGCCCTTTATGCTCTTTGCTGTTTGAACTTTCATGATGGAGGCTTTAGTCACTTTAGGCTTTCATTTGATACTCTTTGACACTGATCACCTATCAATATCCTTTACTGTGATTTTACTTTTACTATACATTTTAACTTTTTACTATGTATTTCAATAGTAAATTATTTAGTTTTTTATGTGTATCAGCATATGGTAATGGATATTGATCAACTTTCTGTATGTTTGATCTGTTTGTCTTCTAACTGTATACCCTGTCTAGTTCCTCTGTTTTGACAGTCAATGTATCTATGTGAATGATTTCTTCTTTGTTCTGTGTATAATTGTCTTCTTCTTCTTAATATAGGATTTTAATATATTTCCTTTTGATTCTTGGAGTAAACAAGTTTTGCGACTAGTATCAAAATTGTTTATCCACGTTTTGGTCTTCTGCTAATTACCTGCAAAATACAACAATCATTAAGAAAACATAAGTTGGCAGGAAAGGCAATTGATGGCTTTATTGCATAGGGATGTCTGGGGAAGAAGTCGTGGCAATGTTTTGAAAGTAATCGGAGGTCAAATTGTGTTGCAGAGGTTTAGGGTGGTGCCGGAAGGGTTTGATAGGTTTTACTATGAAACAACACAAAAGGAATGAAAACGAGTGTTTTCAAGGTTTTAACAGGCAACTTTTTTAAATTTGGCGCGAGAATTTATATTATGAATAGTAGGTGGTTTATCAGGTTGAGCCGAGAGGTGGTTTCCTCAGGCCATTCAATGCTTATGAGGTGAATGTGATATTTAGGAGGGGTCACCCAATCTACATCCATGCTTGACACGTAGCCTTTGGGGTTCGAGGGAAAATCACTTTATCGGGCGAGTAACGATTAGCCATCAGGCGTGGGCGATATGGCCATGGACCGTCGGATGAGGGGGATGGTGATCAGATGGTAATCGGGTGAGAGAAGTGCATGGGTGATACGAACTAAGGTGTTAGGGGGGCCAGGACTTTAATCTTCAGTGGTTTATGATTACTTCAGACTTTAATCACAGGTTTAATCAACCGAGCGGGGTTTAATGACAGGGTTTAACCTTGGGTAAATTTCAGGCGTCGAGTGAGCCTGATATGGCTATGCACCATTTGATTTGGGCATTGACAATCGGATGGCAGTCAGGTGGTGAAATAGCATGAACAAGATGGGGAAAAGGTTTAGGGGGTCCGAAGCTTTAATCACAAGTGGTTTGTGATTAATTATAGGTTAAATACGGGATTAAATTGATTGGAAAGGTTTTAATAAAGTGGGACCATGGGTTTAAATGGAGGGATTTTCTTAACTTTACCGAGGTTTGGTGAGTTAAGAGGGGTTCGTCAGGGAAATATGAAATAGAGGGTAAAACTATATTTTATAATTAAAGTATGGGTTGGGATATTATATATGGAGGATTTGTTTAATACGGGAAAAACGTATATCGAGGAGGTAATACATTAGGTTAGCATGTTAATATGAAATGAATGTACAGGAATGTAAAATACACTAGGCATAGTATAAAATATGATTTTTAGGAGCGTTTTGTTCATTGTGATGCCCCACATAATCATTTAACAATTCTACTTAGGATAAAGCTTTTTTGTGGGTTTTTGAGTGAAAATGGGACTTAACATGGGATTTTTACTTTTCATAGGCAAATGGTGTTTAACCTTAGGAAAAGGGGTTTTATTAGGGTAATGAAGGGAAATTACTTTTATGAAGGGAATTCTAGCACTTAATGTCCATAAGTCATTAAGCCGAGGGTCTGGGCCCACTAAAAGTCAAAGAAATGCTGTGAGCCTCTTTGACTTGAAGGATTTAAAGTACTAGAACATACTTGTAGATAGGAAATTAGTAAGTAAAGGGGAAAAGTGAATGAGGGGGGGTTAATCACATTAGCTTGTAGAGCTTTATTTTTGCTTCCATAACTGATCATACATATTGAAGTATGTGTCTAAGCCCGATGCATGTGTTTTGATCCAATTGACTTTGAACTTTAGGAACCTTTCTTCGACTTTCCCATTTCTTACCCTAACATTTTTTCTTTATTTATTTGGTTGCATTTAGGCTAGCAAACCCTTATCTTATATTTTCTTTTATAAAACAAACTATCTATTTCTAACCTTATATCATCCAAGGGCTCATATTAAGCTTATGATCTCCTTTTATTTTTCTACCTATCTAATGATCTGCCAAGATTAAATTGTTTGGCTAGAGTTTATTCTCTAACTATAAACATAAAATTCAAAGCATGAAATAACCAAGATTAAACAACTTGATTATCATGGATTGTGGCATGAATAACAAACTGCACACAATCATTATTATGCATAAAAGTAAATAGTAGTGGAATTTAGACTTGCACACTTTCATGGTCTATTTTTGTTTTTTGGGGTTCATATATTTTCATTTTTTAGCCTTCTCTTATTCTTTTTGTCCTTTGATTTTCCTTTTAGGACATACCCTCTTTACATTTTTTAATTCTAATATAGAAAACATTTGTAGAAAGAAACGATATGTACAATATTACGAGGCTTAACCTTAGTCATTCAAAATTATGATTCCTATTGGTATAGGAACCTAACAGTGGCTACACTTGGGGATGGAATTTCTAGTGAAATGTCAAGAACTCTAAAGATTAGTAGCCTTTGAATTATTGTTGATGTTACCTTGCAAAGTGTCCTTTTGTGAATCTGCATTATTGATACTTATGATAGTAAATATTTTAAAGCTTAGGGCCTTCTCTTCGAGCTTCAACTTCAAAGATCACCATCCAATCCAAACTAGACTTTTGAAAATAAAATATGTATAAATGGGAAATGAAAATTAGTAATTTGGTTCAAAGTAATGTTTTAGCGTTCAACCATTCACTGGCCCACCTTCTGCATCTATACCATCAATTTCTCTCAATAAGAAAGAATTATTTCCTTTGTAAGCATAAATGACATAGGGGCCTTTCCATAGGAATTCAAATTTCCCATGTTTGCATTTGTCTTCCCTCCTTGAATCCAACTTGAGCACTTTGTCACTAATGTAGAAATCTTCGGCCTTGGTTCTCTTATCAAAAATATTTTTAATCTTTTCATCCACAACTTGAGACCTGACATAGACCTCTTCTCTAGTTTGTTGTAAATGAATAGTTTGGGTGATTCTTCTTTGGCTACCATTTGGTTCAACCTACAATTATTGAAGTATATTCATTGTTGGCATTCCCAAAGAGAATGGAAAGACAGCTTCCATCCCATAAACTAGTTGATAGGTAAAAGTACCAATTGATTTCTTAGTAGTCAATCTGTCTGCCCATAAGGAATTAACTAGCTTTTTATTCCTAGTTTCCTTATTGTCCTCTAGTAACTTCTTGACGATGTTTACTAGGCCTTTGTTTGAGGATTATGTCATTCCATTACCTTGAGGGTAATATGATGTGGAATGGCCAATGGTGATATGGTATTTATTGCAGAAATCTATCATTCTTTTGGATTTAAAGGCTTCTACATTATCAGTAATAAGCTTAGTTGGACATCCAAATCTTGATAAAATATTGGTTTCAAGGAAGGTTATGATAACAGTATCTGTGGCTTGCCTTGAAGGTATGGGCTCTATCCATTTTGTGAAGTATTTTGTGGTTGTGAGGATCCATTTGTGTTGGGCTGAGGAGGGTGGGTGAATTTCACCAATGAGGTCTAAACCCCATTGTTGAAAAGGTATTTCTGCAGAGATTGGCTTCAGGGGTAAAGGTAAGAGTTTTTTCTTCCCCTCAAAAATTTGGAATTTATGACAGGAGGTCACATATTTTTTGACATTAGCAAATAAGGTAGGCCAATAGAAACCAGCTTTGAGGATTTTATCTACAGTGATCTTCTAGTAAAGTTATCCTCCACAGTCACCTGCATGAAATTATTCCAAAACTTTGTCAGATTCTTCTTTTAATAAGCAATTGAGAAGAATACCTTCATGATCTCTCCAAAATAAATCATTGTCTAAAATGCAAAATTTTAAGGACTTCATCTTCAAAAACCTGCTTTTAGTCCTAGATAATTCAAGAGGAGCTTGTAAATTCAGTAAAACATAAACAATATCAGCATACCATGGTGATTGAATAAAGGTCTAGCTGATTAGTGGCGTCACCATCTCCTCTTCATTATCTATTGCTGCAATAAAGTTTATATCCAAGGCCTGATAGTTTGATTCAGCCATGAGCTTGGCTAAACCTTGGCCCTTGATTAACTTACTAGGTTTGATTTCTATATCATACTCTAAAATAGTAGCAATCCACTTTCCGCTCTTTCCATCAGGACCATCCTGAGTTAGGATGTCTTTAACTGCTGAATTAGGAATGTAGGCTACTATATGAGAATATAAGATGTACACTCTAAAATCCTTAATGACTTTGACTAGAGCCAAGGTTTGTTTTTCCATTATGTAATATTTCAAGGGGGCATCTATCAAGGCTTTGCTGAAGAAAGTAATGGGTTGTTCATAGCCCTGGTCATTTTTCTACAATAAAACTGCAGTAATTGTATGCTCAGAAGCAAAGGAAAACAAGATGAAGTCTCTGTCAAATTCAGGACTGATTAATACAGGTGTTTTAGTTAAGGCTAATTTAATGTCTTCAAAGGACTTTTTAGCCTCAACAGTCCATTTTATGGTGGAGTCCTTTTTCAGCATGTTATTTAGTGATCTAATTAACTCTGCCAGATTAGATATAAATCTTCTAGGAAAAATAATTTTTCCTAAGAAAGCTTGTAACTCTCTAATGTTCCTAGGGTGTCTTATTTGCAAGATGGCTTCTATTCTAGCAGGGTCTATTCTTATACCATCTTTTGAAATTATGTGACCTAAAAACTTTCCTTCTTCTAATCTAGACAAGGACTTTTTGGGGTTCAAGGAGATTCCAAACTTCCTACATTTAATAAAAACTTGCCTTAGATGATCCAAATATTGATTGTCAGATTTTGAAAATATAGTAATATCATCTAGATATATCACAAGGAAATCATGAATATTTTTTACAAAGACTATATCCATAGCCCTCTGGAAAGTGGCTCCTGCATTCATTAGCCCAAAAGGCATTTTCACATACATAAATGTGCCCCAAGGAGTAGTAAAGGAAGTTTTAGGTTGGTCATCTAGATGAACCAAAATTTGATTGTAACCAGAAAACCCATCCAACAATGAGATTCTGGTTAATAAAACTACTCTCTGTAAAATGTGGTCCATTTTGAGGAGAGGGTAATTGTCTTTTAGTGACACTTTGTTGAGATTTTTGAGATCCACACAATGTCTGATCTCACCAGTTTTCTTTGTAGTTGGCACCAAGTTTGAGACCCAATCAGAAAATCTAATTGGTGCAATTATTTTCGCATCATACATCCTCTAAATTTCTTTTTCAATGGCAAGTAATAAGACAGGATTAATCCTTCTAAGTTTTTGTTTGAAAGGCTTTTGATTTTCTTTAATAGGAATTGTGTGCTGGATGATGTTGGTGTCATAGGATTTTAGATCCTTATAACTCCAAGCAAAGACATCCTGAAATTCTTTCAACAACTCAATGTATTTCACTTTTTTAGTTCGAGGTAATGATTTTAAAAGTTTGATCAGTTTAGGATTTTCATCAGTGCCTATATTACATTCCTCTATATTAGACCTTAAAGGTTCCATTTTAGGTTTCCTAGGAACATCATTTGAATCAAATAAATCTTCCAGAGGGGTTAATCCATTTGGTAAGAAGTTATCCTTGATATTAATTACTTTGTTTTCTTCACTGATTATTTCATCATTCTCCATTTGCTCTAAGTTATCTACATCTGATTTGGTAAATTTAGTTGGGTTGAATCTATCTATTTCATCACCTTCTATCTCATTTATCTCTATCTTACCCTTATTATCAGGATCTATTGATGTATCAGTATCTATATTGTTATTTACAAACGCTTCTTCTGAAAGTAAAAATTTATTTATCTATTTATCATTAGAAAATATTTGACAATTCTTCAAATTATCTGGAATTGCAAGTCTATGCCTAACTTCAGCAATGTACTAATGGTTAGGTTGAAAGGGTAATTTGCAAGTGCTGGAAAAAATTTCTAAACTATGGCCTTGCATGTTACGTTTTCTAGGAATTGCTGCAAGCCTTGTTTCTAGGAAAGCATTAAGTATTTCTACGATAGTTCCCCTATAACTTAATCTAGGGTCCTTCGTCATATATACAACATCAATCTATTTTATAATTATTTCAGAGTCTCCCATGACAAAAACTCTTTTAGCTCTTAGATTCCTAACTAACTTAAGACCTAAAATTAATGCTTCATACTCAACCATTTTATTGGTACATTTAAAATTCAATCTATATGCATGGCCTTCTGAGTAATTATTTTCCAAATTATATATCCACACCCCTGCTCTTGCTTCTAACCTATTGACTGATCCATCAAATTCTAAATGCCATAATCTCTCATGATCTATATTTACACTATCTCATGCAACAAACTTTTCATCATTTACAACAATTTGACCATCTTGTTCATTGAACAACTCTATAGTCTAGTTAGTTTCATTTTGTGTAGAAACTGCACTTTCTTTTGGTTCTGTATTAGTATTGTCTGAATTCTTTTCTTGTGTTTGATCAACATTATACAAGATAAAAGAATCGATATCTGAGTTTATGGAGTAGATGGGAAAGTTTTGAGGCCAATCCTAGCTACTTACCATATATTTCATTAAGGTTTCTCGATATAGTTTCCTAGGTTGTCCAAAACAAAATGTTTTTGCATATGACATATCTAGTTGTAAGGTCCCTGAAGTTTGGCTCCCCATGACCTGGATAACAGCATGCCATACTTTGGTGGGATGTTAGCAACTACAATATCCATAAGGATTCTTTTGGAAGGATGTTGGACTAAAGTGACACACAGGTCTTTAATCAATCCTAGACACTTTATCTGACTAGAGTCAAATGAGAATAAGTCTTTGTAAGGCCTTGTAATTTAATTCCATTACTAATTTGGGCATTAAATTGTGGGAGGCCCCAGAATCCAACATTTCATTGTGTAGAATTTTATCATGGATACTAAGGCTAATGTAAAAAGGTGGAACTCCTCCTTCTAATGGTTTGGCATTAACATCTGGACCAAATATGAGTTCTGGTTGGTCATCAAATAAGTTGACTGAATCCTCATTTTCAGCAATGTTTAAGGTCTAGTTTATCTGTGATTTATAAGTTTCATTCTTGATTAGTTATGTTAAAGGAATTGAAATATTTAGCTTTGCTATCATTGTTCCCAAATTGAATGGCAAAGAGACTTTTTCTATTTGAAGGTTTTGAATTTTTGCAATAGGGATTTGAGTAGGCTTGTCTTCTTTTCCTTTATTAGGAACCACCTTATGTGAATTTTCAAATCTAATGTTTTGAGCTTTGTCCACCAGTTCCTTAGGTGGAATTGAAGTGGATGGTTGATCAGCAGAAGGTTGATCAGAGGTTATGTCTACAATTGTGGGGCTAGAAGTATTTGGGTTCTACCTAGGGAGAATTTGAAGGATCTTTGAAACAGGGGCTTCTTTTATTTTCTTGGGTTGATTTTGTACTATTCTCTTAGTTTGGTCAGGGAAATCAACATTACTTTTTCTTCTTAGGTTATACTATTTATGCACTTCAAAGATGGTAGCATCATGTCCCTGTTTGTAGTCAAATGATTCCCCAGACTATACCTGTAATTGTTGCAGCATATACAGTTCCTGCTCATCTTGGGTTATAAAAACAATGTACTCATCATTTATTCCCATTAGGTTAATTTTTGTATCTTGCTCTGGATCTTCTGAATGGGATGTTTTTGCAAAATTTTCTTGAAAAGGGGGCCTAATGTTCTGATCTGATCCGTTTTCCCCAATGTTTTGTTTGTTTCTGAAATTTGGGTTTGTAACTAGAGGTGTTTGTTGATTATTCCATTGGGTTTTCCTCTCCATGTTCTCTATTATATTCATTAGTCTTTCCATACTTTTGGCTAAATTATCTATTTTAATGTCAGATGGTGAAGCTTCATCCTTTGCAGTTCCTCTCCTTTCATTTCTAACTCTAGCCCTTTTAGCTAACAAATTAGCTTCAACACTAACTACTACATTTTTCATTTTTTCTAAGGTTGGGGGGTTTCTTTCCCTAAGTTGGTATGCCATATCTGTGTCAAAACCATCAGGGAACTTTACTAATGCTAAGTCAGGTCAAGGTCTAAGGTTAACTGGAATTGTGTTATATATATTATTGAATCTAGTGTAGATGATTTGTGAGGGTTTCTTTTTCTTTTCCCACTCATCAATAAAAAACCCTTGGAAATTTGCGAGGTCTACAATGTGGTTGGCAGGAAAGGCTTTAAACCACTTCTTGACATCACTAGTCAAAGTTTGGGCAAAGAGTCTCATCTAGACATCAACTTCATCTATTTCATGTAGTTCAAAAAAGTCAGACATCTTGTTTACATGGTGTTGGGAAGTGTAATGACCAGTAGCATCCAACAAGAAAACCTTACTTTGATAATCTGCAGGCATAGCATGAAGTTGGGAAGGTTTCTTGATATTATGTTGGGATTATCAACTACTGGGGTAGGGTTTGGATCTGGATTAGCCCTAGTAAAATGAGTCTTCATAGAAGCCATAATTTCAAATTTTTCAATTGTTTTTGTGAGATTTTTTCAAAATAACTTCTAACAAATGACTTTAAGAGGCTCAAAATGTAGATTTAGAATTTTCTTAAAGTTTTATTAGGATTGAGGAGTTGTTGGTTCCCAAATGTGGTCGCCACTTAGAATTTTCTCTAGAAGTTATTAGAAGAAAGAAAATGACTCAGGTAACCAAAACCAACTTTTGGGCATAGGCTCTAGCCAACCTAGGCTCAAAGAGGGCTCTCTCTATACGATTTAGCTTTGTTTGTTGGGATTTCAGGCTAGTTATGGATGTTCAAGGGGTTTTTTATTTTGTTTAAAGATTGGATGGTGGTATCCTTAAAACAAATGGATAGAATGATGCCTTCAGACCATTGGGCTATGGAGTCAACGGAAGGGCAGCAAAACTGTATCAACTCACTAAAGCAAATGTTCAAAGGGCAAGCTAGCAGAGTAAAGTGCATGTCTTTGGTATAGGGGGTGAAATGGTTTTAATCAGGGTGAGAGAGCAATTAAGAATTCTCAAACCGAGATATAAATGAGGAATAGAGGGTAATCGAAAACAAAGGGAAATTAAGAATCTTTTGATGTAGATTATCAAGAAACAACCTAAACTAAGGAGCAATTGATATTCCTTAACATAAATATCAGTAGAAAACATTTATGTGCCTAACTGTTAAAACAGAGTATAATTAAACAAATTTTGAGATAATATTCCAATTATAGCATTCAAATTTAGAAATACAATGAAGATTGTGGAAAAACTTTAAGAAAGATAACAACAACATGAGAAAATACTTGTCTGCACTTCACTCTACTCATGAATCCTGCGAAATATCTTGTCTTTATTCATCAATCCATCTCACTAGCTCAGTCAATGATATAATAGCTTTATAGTCTCTTGATCAAAATTCTATAGAAATTTCTAAGAATCCACACTACATACTTTGAATTGCGAAGTATTTATACAAAAAAAAAAATTACAAAATATCTCAACTTGAGATTTAATCTAGGAAATCAAAATATCTTCTTGCATGAAGATAGAGATAGCTATTGAATTTCTTTCATACTATCCAATTTATTGTGGTATTGCTAGCCTTTATGGTTTGGTTTTATCCCTTTATGCTCTTTGTTGTTTGAACTTTCACGCTGGAGGCTTTAGTCACTTTAGGCTTTCATCTGATACTCTTCGACACTGATCACCTGTCAATATCCTTTATTGTATTTTTACTTTTACTGTACATTTTAACTTTTTACTGTGTATTTCAATAGTAAATTATTTAGTTTTTTATGTGTATCAGCATATGGTAATGGATATTGATCAACTTTCTATATGTTTGATCTATTTGTCTTCTAACTGGATACTCTGTCCAGTTCCTCTATTTTGATAGCCAATGTCTCTATGTGAATGATTTTTTCTCTGTTCTGTGTATAATAGTCTTCTTCTTCTGAATATAGGCTTTTTAATAGATTTCCTTTCAAGTCTTGGAGTAAACAAGTTTAGCAACTAGTATCAAAATTTTTTATACATGCTCTGGTCTTCTGCTAATTACCTGCAAAATACAACAATCATTAAGAAAACATAGGTTGGTAGGAAAGGCACTTGATGGCTTTATTGCACAGGGATGTCTAGGGAAGGAGTCATGGCAATGTTTTGAAAGTAATCTGCAGTCATATTGTGTTGCAGAGGTTTAGGGTGGCGCGAAAGGGTTTGATAGGTTTTACTATGAAACAGGGCAAAAGGAAAGAAAACGGGGGTTTTCAAGGTTTTAACGGGCAACTTTTTTAAATTTGGTGCAGAAATTTATATTATGAATAGTAGGTATTTTATCGGGTTGAGCAAGGACGCGGTTTCCTTAGGTCATCATACTGCTTATAAGATGAAGGTGGTATTGAGGAGGGGTCACCCAATCTACCTCTGTGCCCGACACATAGCCTTTGTGGTTTGGGAGAAAACCGCTTTATCGAGCGGGTAACGATCGGCCATCAGGCACAGCCGATATGGCTATGGACCGTCGAATGAGGGGGATGGTGATCGGATGGCAATCAGGTGAGGGAAGCACACGGGTGATATGAACTGAGGTTTTCGGGGGGGCAAGACTTTAATCTCTAGCAGTTTATGATTAATTAAGACTTCAATCACGGGTTTAATCGATTAGGTGGGGTTTAATGACAGGGTTTAACTTCGGGTGAAGGTCGGGCATTGGGTGAGCCTGATATGGTTGTGCACCATTCGATTTGGGCACTGGCAATCGAACGGTAGTCGTGTGGTGAAATAGCACGAATGGGATGGGTAAAAGTTTAGGGGGCCTGAGGCTTTAATCGCAAGTGGTTTGTGATTAATTATAGGTTAAATATGGGATTAAATTGATCGGAAGGGTTTTAATGAAGTGGGACCCTGGGTTTAAACAGAGGGATTTTCTTAACTTTACTGAGGTTTGGTGAGTTAAGAGGGGTTCGTCGACGAAGTATGAAATAGAGGGTAAACTATATTTTATAATTAAACTATGGATTGGAATATTATATATGGAGGATTTATTTAATATGGGAAAAAAGTATATCGGGGAGGTAATACATTAGGCTAGCATGTTAATATGAAATGAATGTGCGAGAGTGTAAAATACACTAGGCATAGTGTAAAATATGCTTTTTTAGGCGCGATTTTTTCATTGTGATGCCCCACATAATCATTTAACACTTCTACTTAGGATAAAGCATTTTTGTGGGTTTTTGAGTGAAAATGGGACTTAACATGGGATTTTTACTTTTCATAGGCAAACAGTGTTTAAACTTAGGAAAAGATGTTTTATTAATGTAATGAAGGGAAATTACTTTTATGAAGGGAATTCTAGCACTTAATGTCCATAAGTCATTAAGCCGAGGGTCCAATCCCACCAAAAGTCAGAGAGATGCTCTGAGCCTCTTTGACTTGAAGGATTTAAAGTACTAGAACATACTTGTAGATAAGAAATTAGTAAGTAAAGGGGAAAAGTGAATGAGGGGGAGTTAATCAAATTGGCTTGTAGACTTTTATTTTTTCTTCCATAATTGATCATACATATTGAAATATGTGTCTAAGCCTGATGTGTGTGTTTTGATCCAATCAACTTTGAACTTCAGCAACCTTTCTTCTACTTACCCATTTCTTACCCTAACATTTTTTCTTCATTTATTTGGGTGCATTTAGGCTAGCAAACCCTTATCTTATTTTTTCTTTTATAAAACAAACTATCTATTTCTAACCTTATATCATCCAAGGGCTCAGATTAAGCTTATGAGCTCCTTTTATTTTTCTACCTATCTAATGATCTACCAAGATTAAATTGTTTGGTCAGATTTTATTCTCTAACTATAAACATAAAATTTATAGCATGAAATAACCAAGATTAAACAATTTGATTACCATGGATTGTGGCATGAATAACAAGCTGTACACAATCATTATTATGCATAAAAGTAAATAGTAGTGGAATTTAGACTTGCACACTTTCATGGTATATTTTTGTTTTTTGGGGTTCATATATTTTCATTTTTTGACCTTCTCTTATTCTTTTTGTCCTTTGATTTTTCTTTTAGGACATACTCTCTTTACATTTTTTAATTCTAATATAGAAAACATTTGCAGAAAACAAAGGTATATACAATATTACAAGGCTTAACCTTAGTCATTCAAAATTATGACTCCTATTGGTATAGAACCTAACATACCCAATGGAGTTGTTAGTTATGTTGTAACTAAAAACACACGATCACAAAGAGTTGTTTCTCTATGTTCTTTGCCTGGAGATCACCAGATAAGCATGTGCAATATGTGTGTGATAAGTGCACAACAAGATTCCAATCTAATCTGATATATCATGAAAACCCTAATATAAATGCAAGAGGTTATTGAAAGGTCACACCTACCAAATCCTCTTCTCTGTTCGACGTATTCCTCCTCCTAAAAAGGATAGTTTCTCATAAGAAAAAAATTCCCATGTTATATTATGGACACTAGATCTAGCCCCGTTCATCTTGATAGGGTGAGATTATATAGTTTCATTATATCCTCCGAGAGAATGTATCTAGACACCTAGGGGCTTGAGAACTTACGAAATTCTACAATAATGGACTCATAGCCAACTCATACACAAGTGGTTCATGTTGATCTCCTTGGGAATGAAAAAGTCTAGAACCATTTTTCTTAATTATGAGATTTTTCTTAATTATGAAATCATTATTATTTCATAATTATGAAATTTTGACAAAATAATTATGAGAAATTACTCAATTATGTAATTTCACCCTTTCAACATGAAATAACTCCCACGTAAGTAAAAGCAAAGGTGAAAGGGGATGCAATCTAGCCAATAACTGAGGTAAGTTGAACTCGAGTCTCTCTCACTATAATGGAGTGGCAAATAGGATTATAACAAGAAGCAAGATACTTTTTTGGATTGGAAGGATACTATAGGAGGTTTATTCATGGATTTTCAAGGATGGTACATGCACTCACTTCATTGCAAAATAAAGTGGTGAAATTCAAGTGAACATCAAATGTGTGTAGTGAGTTTTGAAAAAATGAAGCCTTTTGACAAATGCCCCCATCCTAAAGATTAAAAATCCAGACAAGGACTTATTAGTAATATGCTTGCATGCAAGGAATTAGTGGAATTTTCATGCAAGAAGGACATATATAAACTATGAATCTAATAAAATTAATGATCATGAAAAGAATTATGTAATGTGTGATTTAGAGCTTGCATCTATTATTCATGCTTTAAAATTTTGGAGACACTACTTGCTTGGGGAAACAAATCACATTAAAGAAAGTGCACAAGGGGTTAAAGTACTTGTTTGATCAACCTCAATTGAATGTCAGGAAATATAAGTGGATCCATATTATTAGTGAGATTGACTTTAATATTTGGCACATTAAGGCTAAGGAAAATTGAGTAGAATATATATTTGTTCAGAAAGAGCATGAAAATGATACATATGGCAACAATTGGCATTCGCGAGTTAAAGAAAATAAAGAATCCGAGAAACACTATAAGGCGATGAACACTTCTAGTATGTAAGTTGATGCTTGAAGTAAGAACCTATAGAACTAATAGGAGAAGAGTGTTAGTTAACAAAAGAAGGCTTATTGATGTACAAGGGTAAATTGTACATACCAGATGTAGCAGAAATGAAGAGGCTTATAATGGATGAACTCTATAAGAGACCCTATTCCAATCACCGAAGTTACCAAAAGATGATAAAACCACCATAAAGTTGTATTATTGGCCCAAAATGAATAAATAAATTGGTAAATGTTTAGAATGTCAATAAGCTAATATTGAAGATAAGCATCCAACAAGGTTATTGCAGAAAGTACAATTTCTATAATGAAAGTGGGAAGTCATATCTATGGACCTCATTAGTAGACTACTAAAGACCCCCATGAAACATGATGCAGTCATGGTGATAGTGGATAATTGATATTGTCAATTATTTTTATGAAAGAGATTTCCATTTTGCATAAATGTGCAAAAAAGAAATACTTGATTGCGATGCCAAGTTTAGTTCAATTTTATGGAGATATTTATTTGCAGGTTTTGGGACATAGTATATATGTTATGCATTATCCCAAGAAGAGGGAAGACTGCTTACCTCTGGTAGAGTTTTGCTATAACAATGGCTACAAATAATCACTAAATGCGACTATATGGAAACAAATCCAATATTCCCATCAACTAGGATAATGAGTGGATTGGAATCCACTTGAACTAGGCATGTTAAAAAAAATGAAATGGAAATTGACAAATATCGAAGTAAAGTTGAAATTGGCACAAGATCGACAAGACTATGTAGATTATAACAAAGATCAAAAAGAATTTTGAGTAGGAGGGGATGTGTACATCTAGATCAAACCTAAGAGAAAATACTTGAAAGTGGGGTCATATGCCAAGTTGGAACCATGTTATTGTGGACCCTTAAGATTTCAAAAGAGTGGGGCTAGTAGCATACAATCTTGCCCTACCTCCAACTGTTAAAGTACACGATGCATTCCATGTATATTTGCCTAAGAATTATGTGCATGATTCTAATCATACTATTGATTGGGTTAGGATACATGTGGAATGCAAAGGGGAGTTCCAACTAGAACCCCGATGAATATTTGATCGGAAAGAGACCTTGCTCCATAATTGAGCCATTATGCAAGTCAAGCTACAATGGAAGCACTTTTGAGAGGATGATGCAACATGGGAACTGGAAGATACCATAAAAATATCATACCCATATTTGTTTCATATATAGAATAGTGTTACAAATAGTATAACACTGAGAACAATGTTTCTTTAAGGGGAAGGAGATTGTAACATTCCTAGTCCCTAGATTTTGTAAAATGTAATTAAGATTGACAATGTTGGATGACCATCATGGAGATTTTTTTGTAGATTCTATTTGATGTATATATATATAATATATATCTATATATATATATATATTAGATATATATATATATAATTTATAATATAATATATAGTATATCTATATAATTATATTTATATATATTAATATGATATATATTTATATATATATATATATATATTTATATATATATCTATATATATATATATATATATATATATAATATATATATATATCCTAATGCCTGGCAGGGAATCTTAACTAAGGGAAAGTTGTAAAGGGGATTTGGGAAATTTCCTATCTACCTAAATTAATTAACTAGACCTCTGATGTGGAAAATGAACAACCATAATTGTCAGCAATTTTTCAAAAGTATGGGGGAGGTCATACCAAAATACTCTGAAGTATGGACTATATACCATTTTGGAGGTTTCTAGGTGAACCCACAACCCAAGATTTTGTAAAATGCAATTAAGATTGA
>APFE030959061.1:90959-101637 GCA_000404065.3 Pinus taeda
ATATAGATATAGATAGATAGATAGATAGATAGATAGATATTTACATCAAATAGAATCTATAAAAAAATGTCCATGATGGTCATCCAACATTGTCAATCTTAATTGCATTTTACAAAATCTTGGGTTATATATATATATATATATCCTAATGCCTGATAGGGAATCTTAACTAAGGGAAAGTTGTAAAGGGGATTTGGGAAATTTCCTATCTACCTAAATTAATTGACTAGACCTTTGATGTGGAAAATGAACTACTGAAATTGTCAACAGTTTTGAAAAGGATGGGGGAGGTCATACCAAAATACTCTGAAGTATGGACTATATACCATTTTTGAGGTTTCTAGTTGAATCCACAACCCAAGAAGGGACATCAAACTCTCATTCTAGGTTTGCGTGCAAGTGGGTAAGCAAAATTGTGAGAGAAGAGACCATGGAGCAAAAGGACATAGAGAGCTAGTAGTAGAGAGAGAAGTGCATGTGAACCAGAGAAGATGTGCAAGTGAACCAGAATAACCCATAGGAACAAAACAAAACCATATGTGAGGCTATGAGTTTGACTTTGAAAGAGGGTGACCAATAACCCATTGAGTCACCATATACTTGAGAGGCACTGAAAAAAAGAAGAGAAGCACCAAAGTACTATTAGAACAATGAAGGGCTCCATTTTTGTGCTAAGAGGTTGTTATACACGTAAGAGACCAACAAATAAGAAGCACCGAGGGATTGCTATGTTGAAGAATGTAACTAGTGTCAATCTTCATAATTATATTTGAGTTGCGATGTAATGTATTTGTCAAAAGAAAGAAAAAGAAATTGACTTATTAAAGAAATTGACTTATTAAAGCATGGGTTTCATGCTTGGATCAATTATTTTTAGGTCAAATCCTCCATTAAAGGGATTTATGGTTTATGTCAAGTATCATTTTCCATGTCATAATGTAAAAGGCCCTTCTTGGGCTCTATTTGTCAAGAAAAAAAAAAAAGGTAAATTAGGTCTTCTAGGCCTCCTCCACCAAATTAGCCTTAAAGACAAGTCAGCCTAACTGACAGGTAGAAACTTCTATATAAAGGGAACAATTCAACTTCATATGGATCACTCACTCATCAAGTTCGATCCTAAACTCTTAGGGCTAGAAAAAGTGTGAAATTCAAGGGAAGAAGAGGAAATGGCTAGCGAAGAAAAAGCAGATTTCTATCAAGCATAGGAAGTTGAAATTCTCTCTCTCTCTCTCTCTCTCTCTCTCAATTATCTCTCTCTCTCTCTCTCTTATCTCTCTCCCTCATCATTCTCTACTATCTCTCTCTCTCTCTCTCTCTCTCTCTCTCTCTCTCTCTCTCTCTCTCTCTCTCAATTATCTCTCTCTCTCTCTCTCATACACACACGTGTGAATTTGTTGATTTCCTAGAGGAGCCAAAACTACAGTGTTGAATTTGGGTCGAAATTCGTTGCTAGAGGCTAGAATTATGAGTTGTTGATGGGTTATAGCTATTGGGAAAGAAGAGACTATTGAGGGTTGTTGAGTTATATTGAAAGGTTGACTTCGTGGAGGAGAAAGGTCTTTGGGTTTAGTGTCTTTTTCTATCTCATATTGAATTTCCTAGTGGGAGAGTTTGACTGATTTTTCCCCCATATAGGGGTTTTATCCCTAGTAGAGTGCCTATATTTGGTGTCTTTGATCTTCATGTTTTAATTTTGATAATTTCCCAATGAAACAAAAATAAAATAAGAACATAATAAAGATAATAATAACTCAAATATATCACAAGTAATTATCAACATAATGAAATATTTATGCCTTTCTGATTTTCTAACATGGTATCAAAGCTAAGGTAAAGAAAAATGAAAAAGGAAGAATAAATATCTATTGAAGAAAAAGGGGATCAAATAAAGGTCATTATGGAAAAGGATTATATAAGAAGCCTATTTCCTATAGGAACTATGTCTACTTCAATGAAGGAAGAAAACAATCTAGAAGGAGCCTCAAACTACAGGGCATAGAAAAAGAGGATAGATCTTATCCTCGAAAAGCAAAAAAAATTGAATCTTGTTCAAGGAAAATTCAAGAAGCCTACTAATAAAGCAGAGAAAGAGAAGTTTAGAGAAACTGAAATCTTGACCATGAACTTAATAGTGTATGGAGTAAAGGACAACCTAATTTCATATGTATCCAACATCGATTTTGCTCAAGAAATGTTTGAGCCTCTCTCCAAATTATTCACCATCAAGAACATTGTACGAATAGAAAGCCTCAAGAATGAATTAATAACTATTAAGATGATGAAAGATGAAACTATATCATCCTAATTTATAAGGATATCTAGAATCACAGATGAACTCCAAGCAATAGATGAAGTTATATGAGAAAAAGAGATCAAAATTACTGCTCTTCTAGGACAACCAAAGTCTTCGAGTGCTTTTGCATCAGGAATTAACAGTTGGAACGATACTCAAACATTTGAAAAAATGTGGAATGCACGTAGTCAAGAAGAAGCCCGAATATCATTAGTAAACAACAAGAAGGAAGATGAAGAATAAAATACCTCTAATGCCTATTATACTCATCACAAGAAAAATGGAACCTTAAAGAAGGTCATAGGACCAAATAAGAAAGTTTACCTATCCAAAATTGAATGTTACAATTGTCATAAGATGGGTCATTACCAGAATAAATGTCATGAGAATCCAAAGAATAAGAAGACAGAGAGGAGTAAGCAAATAATATTCATGAAACTCCACCTAAGAAGAGCAATAATATGGAATCAAAAGTCAAGGACTTATACTACTAAGTCCTCTCATGCACATCCTTCTTAGTCTTGTATTGTTTTCCTTTTTGTTTTGATTTTTAGCGTTTTTAGGTCTAACATGTCTAGTTAAAAAAAAATTTGAATTATTTTGATAAATTTGTATGTATCCCTCGAGATTAGATTAAGAGGGAGCCTCCACCATTTTTACAAAAAGATAAGTATTTTGTTCTTTGTTTCATCTTTTCATGTTTGGTTTCCACCTAACATCAAGATTTATTTGTATTGTATGCTAATAACCATTTTCTTTATATTTTCCTTGGTTAGGAACACTTGTTCAATGCTCAAAGGTTATGGAGAAGACTTCAAAGGATAAACTCGAAGCATGGAAGAAGTTTTGTTGCAAAGGAAGCCCTTCAAGAATTTATTTCCTATAAGGTTTGTTAAGGAACAACTCTAGGTATGTATTAGACTATAAGCTTTGTTATAAAGTTATCTTCATGTAAAAGGTATCATTATTTACATTACTAACATCGTCATGTCTAGGGTTTTGAACCTTAAAGAACCTTGTTAGAGTGATTAATAATTAGATTAAATCTACCCTCGTCATACTATCATTTTTATCATTCTTATGAAACCTTAACCTTTAGGGTTCACTATAAAACCCTAGCTTCTTGATGCTAAGGGTATGTCAATAATGTTGAAACCCTTGTCCTCTTAGGGTTGTTAATAAAATCTAGAAATCATATTCTTTTGACATTTAGGGCTTTCGTACTATTATGATAGAAACCATAGTTATTTAGGGTATGTTGAATTAGGGTTTATGAACAAAACACCTATAATATTTATAGTAAGATCCTATAAAAGAAACCTTAGGTGTATATTTATTTATATGATCAAAACCCTAGCCTAGAGAAAATTTTTGTATATCTAATTTCAATGTATTCCTAGATATGTATATGTGAGTATGCTAACCTAATTGTTGATACTCACGTTTTAGTTTGTGAATTCTAAGGTTTGTAATAAATCCCTAGTATATTTTGATATTATAGGACATGATTATTTTGTTTTTTATTATTGATATGATTTAGCTTTGATAATAAAATCAAGGGTTTGCAACAAATCCTAGTAGAGTCTGAAATGTAATCCCAAAAGAATACTGTTGAAACCTTAGATTATAATACTATGATTTAATTGTTATTTGTATCTAAGTATTTATGTCTCAAAATATGGAGTCTAGGGTTCATGACAAAACCCTAGCAAAAATTTGAAGTCTAGTATGTAAAAATATGTGTCTCTTATTGATTATAAACCTAACTAGGTTTAGGTGATTGATGTCTAAATTCTAAATGCTTCCATTATAGTAACATGATTTTGATATATTTAACTTCATGCTTCTACATGTTTGTATTTAGTTCTACTTGCTATTAAATTTTTGTAGGTACATAATCTTTAAGATGATGAAATGTTCATATGATAATAATAAGCATAATGAAGGAAGTTATTGAACAATGATGATCAAGATGACCTTGATGCCATAAGAAGGAATGGAGTCATGAAAGGTTCTCTGATGTTATAGAAGAAGCAAGTGGTTGATCTCCTGTTGGCTCAAGGGCTTTGGACCCAAGTTCAAAGTGTATTGCACACCAAAAAACCCTCAATCACCAATCCTTTGGCAACAACCTGCAAGCAGATCACACTCTCAACCGAAGCGGTTATGGGAGGTTGTAGAACCACGTTTCTGCAGCCATAGGGATATGCATGCTATGGCACTTGTGTGTTTACTTATGTCTTAGACCTATCTACAACTTTTCATGCATAAATAACTTCGCGTTGATAATTTACTTCACAGATTTGCACTTATCACATAAACATATCAGAAAATAGTATAACATGTATTCTTTCACATAAATTCAGTAAAAACCATGCATAACAATATGTATAGACATAAAGACATAAACGTTTGCCTAAACTTCTTCTCCTTTTATTAATATAGATCTTCAATACATACAACGTCTTCAACCTACACACCCAGCTACAGGTGGTCTATGCACTAAGTTGCAAACTCTTCAAGGCCTCTACGCACTCAGATGTGGAGCCTTCTCCTAAGCCCAAAATATATACTAAAGATAGAAGATATCAATGATTGATTTATGACTTTTTTTTCCTCTATTACTATCCTCGATGAAGTATTACATCTCCTTTTATATATTTCATTACTACAAGACCATGGTCCACATACCATGGATCTGACAAAACAATGAACTAACACCCAATACCCATTACAAAATGAGGGGCTTTGACCCGCCCCAAAGCCCCTAAAAATCGCGCGATAAATATAAATCCATAGACTCTGTGTGCTTTGCTCCTCAAAATGCAAAGCCTTTGACCAAAACTCGACCAAGTTGGGTTGTGCCCAATAGGCCCCAAACACTCACATTTGACTCGTCATGATTCACTTAGCTACAACACCCTTGATCTTCATTGAAATACCATTCTAGACTGTGTTGTACTGCTGGACTATTTATGTTACTTGTTTCTCCCCTTAGTGCATTTCCTCTAGGAATGCCTCTATAGTTGGACCGACAGTCTTATGTAGTATTTATTTCTCCCTTTCCTTTAATTAATTGAGCCTTCCATCCACTGGTTGCGAAAGTTGGAGGACCTCATCCTGCCATGGTTGAGTTCTCTCTTACAATATCTGCTCCTTCCTCTAAAGATCTTTTATCTATTTCTGGAGGTTCTTTCCTTTAGTAATACTAGAAAGCCTATGCGAGACTAGTAGGGTATTCACAGTTTCCAGGATCTATTCCCACTACTTCTTTTTCACCTGTATCTCCTCCTCGATCTTTGGAATGCTTGGATCCTCCTATAGTGAGGTCCAAATTTTCATAGTGTCATCTAGTAATTTTCCATAGTCCGCAATGATTGTGTCAGAGATTCCTTTCAACGTTGATTTTAAGCCCTTCTCCCTCTTCTCTCGTACTTTTGGTGGCATGGCTAGCTACAGTCTTATTTGCATCTCTGAAATCTGCACTTCATATTCAAATTTCATATTTGGAATCGTATTATTTCATTCTTTTATTGCGAGGGTGAGATTCACAACCTTCTCTATTGGTGGCTCCTCTTCACATACCTTCAAGTCCAGAACTGTGTTAAAAGTGTTTGCAATGTCTTTTTCCAATTGATGTTGTTGCTGCCATACCTCATCTCTTTTCTTAGCCAACTTCTCCAGCTCCTTTTTTAGCGAAGCTTTCTCCTTTTCCACTTGACTAGTCCATAACAAAGTTCGTTGTTCCTGCTCCCTAACTCAGTTGTTATACTCTATTGGAATTCATGTAGTACCTGAATCAGTAGTGTAGAAATGTTCATGTTGACACTACTCCATGATTTATCTCATTCCCTATCCTCTGGTGCTTCGAATTGTAGTGCGCCAACTGGCACTGTCAAAATCCTATTGCCAAATGTTGTCTCTATTATTTTCTCTGCCTGCGGTGGTTGATTGTCTTCTCTAGTTGTCTTGTTGTTCGTGGTAGTGCCTTCAATTCTGTGATGCCCTGCTAAAACTTGGCCAATATTTCTCTATAGCGATCATAAATTATGTCCCAAGTTTCTGTTGTTACCTCCTAGACCTTTCCCCTGATCTCGTCAATGTCTCCATCAGTGAGGACAAGTGGTATAGCACCCCTAGATTTGTCTGCCTTCTGTTATTTCTTCATGTCCGGCATGGTTGTTATAGGTGCCCTCTTTTTAGTGATGAATGGTGACTCCTATGATACTCCTTCATTATTGAGGGGTTCCTGAGTACCATGTTCCTGTTCTCGCTCTATCTCTTCCATGTCTTGTTCTTTTTTTGTATCCCTTCCACTCAGACCTACATCCTGCGGAGTACCCTTCTATGTTCCAACATCTTCATTGGGTGGAGTCATCCACTCTACTGAACAATGTTGTACTATTGTGAGTAAGTCATCCTTGGTTGCTAAATATGGCAATGGCTTCCATACCCTTGTTGGGTCCTTCCTTGCCTTCACATAGACTTGATGGAATCCTACTTTAAAGTCTGCGATGTTGCAGTATTGCCTATACAAACTAGGTGACAGCCTTGGGTGTTTATTCACCACCATGTGTAAATCCATCGATAGTATTACAAAGAAAATCATATTTTCCATCACACGTGATGGCTCCTTAATATACCAAAGGGCGGCATACTTGGCTTCTTCACAAACATCTAGTTCAATAGGAGGAAACTGTGAATCCTCTGGCTCCTTCCATGCAATTAGCACGATGATGATTATTAACCATGCATAATGAAACATCTTCCCTTCCTCATGTTCCTCCCTACAGTCTTCGAAAAACTCTTTACACAAATAGGTAGCCTAGTTAAACTGGACCTCAGTGCTACACTGTGCAATTAAAGAAACCATAGTTGTGGGGACCTCATTTTCTCTGCACTTTTGCATGATCTTCCCTGCTAAAATGTGTGTGGCAAAGCGTGCCTCTTGGCCATCAATAGAGGTGATATCATATCCACACGACTTCTTGACAATTCTGAACTTATCCTTCATCGTCTGTGTCATCGCCTTGTCTTGATTCTTGCCCACAAACTCTTCTTTCGGGTCTTTTCCTTGGTGAGGTAGTCATGTAATCCTTTTGATCAACATTTCATTGGCTAGGATCCTCATCCCCAACCAGAAGCATCCATCATGTACTAACGCGAGAAGCTATCGCACACAAGTTGTATTGGATGGGATTCTACTGAAGTGTGGCACAAGTAGCATATTTAAAAAGCTTGCTCTCTGCAACCATGTAGCCCACCATTGTGGATCCAACCTTGTAACTTCACTTTCTGGGTAATACTTTCTGGGTAATATACTTGTTGTAGGTATCTTCTCAACTCAAATTGTGGGTATTTTCCCCTATCATTGAAATCCCATTCCTCCATCTTCAGCTGTGGGATCTTCCCCAACACTTCACCATCAAACGACACTTCCTCTAGTAGCAATGGAGTGGACGTGCCAAGTTATGTATCTTTTGGGTCTTTGACCGGCTTGGCACTCAGGTTTCTCAGTGGCATGTAAGGTGGTAGCACAAGTTTCAAGGGGCTTGGACTGAGGTTCAAAGTGTACTGCGCACCAATAAAGCCCTCAACCATTGGCCCTTTAGGGAACAACCTGCAAGAAGATCGTAGTCTCACCCGAAGCGGTTATGGTAGGCTATGGAACCAAGCTTTTACAGCCAGAGGAATATGTGCGTTGTGATGCCTATGTGTTTTCTTATGCCTTAGACCAATATACAACTTCGCATGCATAAATAACTTCACATTGATGATTTACTTCACAGATTTCCACTTATCACATAAACATATCATAAAATAATATAACATGTATTTTTTCGCATAATTCAGTAAAAAGCATGCATAACAATATGTATAAACAGAGATACATAAACTTTTTCTAAAGCTTATTCTTCTTTTATGAAGATGGATCTTCAATACATACAACTTCTTCGACCTATGCATCCAGCTACAGAATCTTCAAGGCCTTTGTGCACTCAACTATAGAGCTTTCTCCTAAATCCCAAAATACAGAATAAAGACAGAAGATATCAATGATTCATACATAACTTGGTTTCCTCTATTACTATCGTCGATGAAGTATTACATCTCCTTATATAGATTTCATTACTACAAGACCATGGTCCACATGCCATGGATCCAACAAAACAATGAAATAACACCCAATACCCATTACAAAATGAGGGGCTTTGACGTGCCCCAAAGCCCCTAAACATCTTGTAATAAATATAACTTCATGGACTTTGCACACTCTGCTCCTCAAAATCCGGAGCCTTTGACCAAAACGAGACCAAGTTGGGCTACACCCAACATCTCCCTAAATTGAGAGGGAGCCTAGATAGAAGAAAAGGTATATCTCCCCAATTGAGATGGAGGGCATATTATGATAGTGAATACCTTGAAGTAAGAAAAAATACTATAGATCAATGTTCATGTTTCATGAAGTTGTTGTGAAAATTTCTAAACAGAAATTCTATTACTACAACAACTGATTTATTTTACCTACTTATTTCTCAATAAGTTATTTATGAAATCTCCTCAGTAAATATTAAAATAAACTCTACTGCAGATATCACATCATAACTCAGAAACAAGCATATGCACAGTAATCAGACACATTAACACAGTTATTTTTGGACAATTGTCCTCGAAAAAACCCAATGCAGGAAAATCAGTGCAGCAGAGGAGAGTTTTTATTAATCTTCAGCAACAATCTCTTTTACAGAAATATTTTACATAGACACTGGGAGAAAACACTTGAGACCTTTCTCAGAGATTTTCTAAAACCCTGGAGAACTTGCTTCCTTTACTGCATCAGCCTTGTGTCGTCCTGCTTGGTTTCGCGTTGCTCTATCCTTCATTGCGTCATCCACTATGTCCCAGATCTACATCTCCCTCTACGCTGTCTCTCAGAGCTCCTGTGTCACCCTTTCTAAGCTTCTTAACTACTACTAGTCACCCCCTCTTCCTCCACCCTGCAACTCTCCCTCTGAAATCGATTTTTTTCCTCTTTGAGAAAACCAATTTTCCTTGGGATATTGAGTATCTACTAGTGTGTCTCCAAATGACCCTCAAGTCTTCTCTTATACTTTTCCTGTTGATGAATAAATGGTTGTATTAAGTCCCTAATCAATGGCTAAGATTATAGACTTGATCCTCGTCTCTTAGAAGCTTCTCATCCTTGCCCTTATTAATACTCATTAATATTTTTATTTTCCTAAGTTTAGACTTAGGAACCCATTAAAAATATTAATTATTTTAGTAACTCCTCATCCAGATGGAATTTTCCAAAACGATTTCAGGGTTTTTGATATCTCATGTCCTTCACTCTCTCCACAATTTTCATGTCTATATAACATTAGATGCTATCCCAAATCAAAACTCCCTCTTAGCGAGGATTGTGCTCTAGTAATGCTCCACCACTAAACATCACCCTGATCATCCGGCACCAATACCTGTGCTGATGCTTGGCCTTCTGCCCAACGTCCTCTACATTTTTTCCTCTTGTATTGCTACCCATGGCTTCTACCACTGCCACTGCTACATCTTTACTGCAACTCCCTCTACATCTGTGTTGTTGTTGGTCCTTCCTCCCAACACTGCAACTCTCTCTCAATTGTTGCATCATGCTACGCATAGCACTGTTAACTGATGCACTGCAACACTTGAAACTTATCCATTTCTACTACTGAAATGGATTCTCTATCATCCCCATATTCTCCCTAAAATAAATGAACTTGGTTCTTCCAAGAGCCTTGATAAGGATGTCTACCCCTTGTTCTCCTATAGGAGTGTATCTCAACTATACAGCTCCTCGTTGGACATAGTCTCTGATAAAGTGACATCAAATATCAATTTTCTTTGACCGATCATGAAATACTCGATTCTTAGAGAGCTTGATGCAACTCTGATTATCACACATGATCCTAGTCACCTGTTATAGCTCTGATACCACTTGTTATAGATCTGATATGAAAATATAAGACAATGTAAATAAACCCAATAAATACCAAGATATGAATATAAAAAATGATTCTCTTTATTAATGTCAAACCCGTAAGGTAGAGCAACACCACACATTCACTCCTTAGGGAAGGAGAACACTCGACAAGCCATATGCCTGTTCATACAATATTCCTTGACTCTCCATGTGGATCTCTAGCCTCTATATAGGCCTCATACATACAATACCATGCATCATTACCATGGTTTCCTCATACCATCAACTAATACCATGGGCCCCTTACATTATTATTAACTACTTGTGTCCCTTACATGACATGGGTTAACCACCTTATTTACTACTATGGCCCATCCCATTATTACATTATTACCTTGGGTACCTCCCTCGGTACCCCATAT